>QFFA01000430.1:0-23777 GCA_003316565.1 Russula foetens
AGTCCCAGTCTTCTACGCGGAATGTGTGGCCGCCATCACCATCTCATCTGTTAAAGTCCGCGATGGTCGTTGGTTCCAACTTGCAAGTGGCCCACTTGGTGCATCTAAAAATCTCCATATAAACCATTCCACACACTGTGACGACATATTCCTCGCCAATGTCATTTTCATCATTCGGCGGACCATTCAAACATACACTGGATCAGCGGGACATGACCAATGTAACATTCTTGGCGCATCCACGAAGACCCTAGAATCACTTTCCGAACTCGATATCAAACGCACTTTGCCCGAGCTCCAGCACGAGTTTTGCGCTGTTTGGAACCAACTCATCGGCCTGGCGCAGAATGACCCACGCCCTCACATCGTATGCGTTTCCCAGATGACACTGAAGAATATCCGCAAGCTGTACACCGCGTTGCACAAAGGCACGGGTGCTCACCCGACGGCATTTTCGAGCGGCACCGACGACGGAGACCCCGTTTTATACGACCCAAAGTCATATTGCATGTGCACACTTGCTGGACATCGCTCCGACAAATTAGTTCCGGAGTTGGAAATAGAGGAGCCAAACATAATAGGAAGTACCCTTGTCACCCCTTCGGGCTCACCTTATTACGCTCCCTACTTGCCGGCGTAAATGAGAAACCTCATTCCCCACACAAACTTGAATGCGAATGACACCACATCTGCTAACCTGGCTAGGGCCATCTTCTATTTACCACCCGATTTGATTCCGACGTATCTCTCCATCATTAGAGGCAGTGGGTTTTTATTAGTTAATGTTTTCTTGATGAATGAAACCTCTACTTCGTCTTGACCATCTCTGCTACGTGCTCA
The DNA here is from genome assembly GCA_003316565.1 of Russula foetens. NCBI lineage: Eukaryota > Fungi > Basidiomycota > Agaricomycetes > Russulales > Russulaceae > Russula > Russula foetens. The sequence goes on from QFFA01000430.1 coordinate 841, forward strand.
TTGTCCATTATTCCCAAACTCTGAGCTAATCGAGTCCAGAAATTGCTTGCCTCCCATTTTTGAAGGACATGCCGCAAGATTTTCCAAGATAAGATCCATCCAAAGGAATCTTTTAGACTGACGGGGGAGGAAAGGGAAGTAGGGACGAACAAGAAGCCGACGGTGAGAACAATGGCGTCGAGGGCCAAAGCTACTAGACCGAAGGGTGAGAGAGAGGAAGCAAGGATACGAGCGCAGGATTTGAGTGTAGCGGACAGCGGTTCCGCAAGGATGCGGACAAACCGAGAAACGAGGGATACCGGAGGAGAAAGGGATCAAGGCAGCGCGATCCGAGTCGACGCAGACGACGGTTTCTGCGTTTGTTGAGGCGAGCTACTAAACATAATATTAATGATGGCGTGTGTCGAAGACCCGGACCGGCAACCACATCGACGCCCGGGAGCCAAAATGTAGCAATTCAGTGTTTTAGCGCGATAACAGCACAGCGTGTCCGAACGCACGCGAGGGCACCCGTCATGTTAGCGCATGCATCCACCAGATTTGCCGTACATTAATTATATAATAATACAATGAGGGTTATGGGTCACATGACACAACGCGTGACGCGTCCCGAGTCGAACTCACAATTCAACCTGCAACCTGCAGATGGGAGAATTGAGAATTGTATCATGGACACCTCGTCGTCGTGAGTTTTAAGGACACCCCAAGGCCGAATTCTGATGTGTGAGTCGTTCTACGTTGGCAACACTAACCGATCACTCTCGGTTTTGGGCTCCCTGCGTCGGCCAGACCCATCCTTAGGTGCTTCAAATTCTTCTCTCCCCTCGCAATCGCGCGCTCTCGGCCCATGTCCACATGTCCATAGCCACTCTCAGAACGATGCCTCTTGCGATTCCCGGGGGAAGGGGTGGACGTATCCAAATTCCTCAACACGCTCTACCGTGCATTCAGCCCGCCTAGACGGGACCTCTCGAAATCAGCGCGGAGATCCCCGCTGAAGGGAAAAGGGTGGGCCCGCACTTGCGAACGACGACCATCGCTCTCTCGATAGACGGTCTGAGAAGCCAGACAAAGTTACGCCAGGACGTGCATGTTGTCCAAGTAGGTGCGTCGCTCGTGTCTGTCCACAAAAGCGGTCAAAATCACCTGCCGTCACAACAGGGTTCTACAACGCCATACATGTAAACAAATGGCGGTGGCGATGACGATGTTTTCGTTTCAGGTATATTGAACCACCACCGTGACCAGTCTCCATCCGTCCACGAAACAGGACGCAGCATGTCTCGCATGGTCTATTATCATCGTTGCCCCTCGAAGCACCCTTGCCGACACCCGTTTGCTCAGGTCCAACTCCAAGCGCCATTCTGGCTGCCTGTGGGGTCCCTGGCTCCGTAGTTGAAAAAAGGACGATCCGACAGAAACAAAAGAGGTTGTGAAAAATAACATGACTGGCTGTCAGTCGGGATCTTCGAAAGGTAATGTACATGGGATATCTTGATGGCTAATGCGTGTGTATGTGGGGCCTCAAATAGATCGGTGTGCGTTAGGTTTGATCCGTTCTATTTTCACGTGAAGGCGTTGTGTTTAGCGTCAATCTGCATAGCATGATGGGACCGTTGGGGATACCATAACGTCTACAGGTCAGGAAAGATAATATTCACAACTGCAACTGATGATCCAGTCACGCACCTGTGCCCAAGTTCGTTAAGTTCTGTTGTTTCCCCCTTGTTCTTACACGAATACCGGGCCGATTAATGCTTGGTACAAATTACACTACGTGCTGAGATACAGCATATCACAAGAGCCATTCAATGATAATTGACATTTTACAGTACCCAGGGGTGCGTTGGCTAGACGACAACTCCTTTGCGGATGCGCGAATCGTTCATTCCCTGAGTGAAACGTTGACGACAAGAGGTTCCTGGTGCACCACAAACCAATCCTGAATCTTCTTCTCCCATTCCTCGTAGACAACCCCGGAAGCCTTCGAGAACCGGAACCGAAGCAACAACCAGCAAACCACCATTCGCATCTCCATCAGCGCCAGGTTCTTGCCAGCGCAAATCGTCGGGCCGTACGAGAACGGTATGAAAGCTGTCGTGTTGTGTTCTCCCGCCGGTGCATCCTTACTGAACCATCGTTCTGGCAGGAATGCCTCCGGCGTGTGGAAGTTACGGGGGTCCCGATGTATGCTGTAGGTATGAAGGAAGAGCTGCGTCTGCTCCGGGATCACCCTGCACATTGCAAACAGAGTCGTGTGAGAACATTCAAAAAAGGCGATGGATTCGGCAAAGGTGTCTCCTTACAGGTTCCCGAGTACTTTGGCGCCCTTGCCCTTGTTCACGGAGCGTTGGGAACCACTTGGGACAGGAGGCTGAAGACGAAGGGTTTCATTGCTATTGAAACGGTAAAAATGAGTTTATTGAAGATTCTGAGATTCTTTAGATGCACGGTCACCCACATGCAGCTGTTGAGCCACTCCATTTGACTCAATTTCACTGCGTCTAAAGGTTCTTCTCCACCCATGAACGCCGAGTCGATTTCTTCTTGGAGGTGCTTGTACACCCCTGGATTGAGCAAGAGGTAATAGAGGAGGGCCGCGAGGACGCTGCTTGTTGTGTCTGAACCAGCAACGATGGCTAACCCGCCATCCTGTGCAACGATGTCGACAGAGGGGCGCTCTGTTTCAGGGAGTCCCTCACCACTCTATGATCGGATTTAGTGAGGTGTACATCGGCGGACTCAATGGATTGGGGTACCAGGTGATAGAAGAGGTCCTTCCTGCTCGCACCTGCCTCCAACCGTTTAAAAACACGTTCTCTGCCGAATGCCCGGACTCGTGGAATGGTCCCATTCTTTCCTGTGAGAGCGTCTAGAATGGGTACGATGTATGGTACCTGTGCTGTAACGGCACCGATGCTAAGGGGATATCAGACACGCAACGATGGACCAGTACAGATACACACTGAAGACCAGACTCAAAAAGGGTCCAAAAGCCGTCCTTGTCACCACCGGCTTTCATGAGCTCGAAGCCACCTCCGAAACTAGGTAAAGTGGGATCAGTGCTTCATTCTGAAATACGATGCGAGACATTTACGCCATATCACCCATGAAATCTGTACTGAAGTGAGACGTCAGAATCGAGCTTTGCACGATGATGGTGTTTAAACCTCACGTAAAATAGTTCAACCATGTCGCAATGTCCAACAAGGTGCCCTCCTTTTGTGCCGATCTGTGCACCAAGGTTTCTAGACAACTCACCAGTTGTCTGATACGGTTTGCCACGATATCTTCGTACTCTTTCATAGCCGTAGATGAAAATGCTCGATTCCAGGGCTTGCGTTGATGCATATGCTTTACTGGATCCTGCTGACCAATTAATGATGGGTTCCAATCCCAACCTGATCATCACATATAGCCAGCGAACAACTATAGAGATGGCATGTACGCACGTGGTCCTTTGGGCAGGCCACCTTGGCCAAGTACAGGGTGAATGAGGGAAGCGTCGCGAATGGAGAGTTCGTTGGGGCCTGAAGTTGGTGAGTGAATAGATCAAAATTAATAGAAAACATCGGCCCTGACCTATTCTCACGACATCGCCATAACGATCGTGTAGGTGTTTATAGTACCTATGTGAATCGCCTATCGCACTGAAATATGCGGCCCACCACTTTGACGTTTTAGCAATTACCGGCCCAGGATATTTGGCGAGAGGATGGAAAGGCGAGAGGCGATATGCGAGTGTGAAAAGTGTCAGGGCACCAATGTAGGTGGTAAAGGCGAGTAGTACGGCAGCATAGAGGGAACGTCCGGTGTAGAAGAAGATGAGTTGAGAAAGAAGCGCCGGGACTACGAAAAGGAGAGTGACACGTGACAGCTTGGACCGTGGCTCCAAGCGACGGAAAATCAAGTGAGATATCTAACATCGAGTGAGATGATGAGAAAGATAGCAGCCGCCAAGCACATATGTAACTTACGAAACTAGTGGCAAGAATGGTGACACCAACGTCGAGGCTGGACAGGCTTTTGTGTGTGTGTCGCTGCGGCCAATATTGTGTCAGAGTAGACAGAGATAGTGTAGACATTCTGTGTGAGTGTGAGTATGTATGAGTAAGAAAGAAGACTTGCAGGGAGTCCCAATATTTATACCCTCTCAGGGGTCGGCGGTACGCTGAGTGCCAGTGTACTGGTACTGGTACCGTGTACCGTCACGGTGACGTGGTTGTGACTCCAACTCGATGATCGACTTGCTACCTACCCTAGGCCCATAATACCGCCCGCTACCATTTGTTAAGCATGACGAGGTTCCCGTTCATGGGGGGTATACAAATGACATATTGACAAACTCGAAGAATTCTTGCCAATGACGAAACAAGACGGCATATATTCACGTTCAACGTTGAACACAAACCCTCAACAAGTCTTGCGCGTGGAGACCATGTGGGGATTCGACTCGCCTTTTAAGGAATGCACCATGTGGATAGCTGGGCCGCCAGCTCAGATTGTAGAAAATTTCCGAACCGGTTGGAGAAGAGATGGCTTAAAATGGGCTGAGCATGTAGGTCGGTGACTTTAATACCGGTGCGAAAAGGATTTAGGTTGTGCAATGGCGACTCGGCCAAGGCGACACGTCACCTTGGCCGACGGTGCCGGGTTTGGGCACTTCGGGGACTCTATCTATCATATACATTGTCAGGCTATTCTAAAGGCCTCTGCCCACATTTGCTACGTCCTGTTTTACCGGTAAACCCATTGACCGGTCCCGGTCACATGACAGTGATCAACACACGAACTGTTGTAGCGCCTCTCCTGATTCTTGAACGTTTGAACCGCCGCCCGGCATCTCAAGTTATTGATAGATTGGACTTTGTACCATGTCCAATCTTGAAGGTGTTGTAACTAATGATAATGCTATGAAGGACGTTCAACACCGTTGAGAGACCCATCACCCTCTCCTGCAGTTCACATCCAATGGTAGAACTCCCCATTCGGGCTGCCAAACGATGGGTGTTGATGAGGGTTGCATCATTGAAACACCGCTATGGTGAGTCACTCTATATATATAAGCACAGTGACGTTTTCACCGAACCCGAATTCCGATGTGTCTAGCCGTTTTACATCAGCCCCACACGCTCCCTGTTTAGTTTCGAGCTCCCTGCGTCCCCTGGTCCTATCATCGAACGTCTCTGGTCCTTTTCTCCCCTCGCGAACGTGCCGGCGGGCCGTCCGATGCTGCTCTCCAGGCGCATACAGGGAACGACATCCTCTCGGCCATACTTCGGCCTGCAAAGATGCGCCCCCTTGAAATCAGATGAGGCGCAAGAGCGAACTCGACGCTGAGCGCGTGAGGGTACAAAGGACCTTACTGAAGAGCAAAATGCGAATCCGTGTGACCATTGTAGTCACGCGCTCGACAGACGGGCTTCATCAAGCCTTGTTTCCGAGTCTGTAAAGCGGCGTCGGATCAATATCTTCACAAAGGTCATCGATGCGACAGTACTTCTTGGACCGTGGTGGATCTTGCATCGCGTTCTCCTCGGTGACTGGCAGGGGCTCCTAGGGTGTGTAAAATTTAGTCTTTTTGTCAAAAATTGGAAGAGCATCACCCATCCAGTCAGTCTCCAACGCGGAATGTATGGCCGCCATCACCATCTCATCTGTTAAAGTCCGCGATGGTCGTTGGTTCCAACTCGCAAGTGGCCCACTTGGTGCATATAAAAACCTCCTTCTAAACCATTCCACACACTGTGACAACATATTCCTCGACAATGTCATTTTCATCGTTCGGCGGACCATTCAAACATACTCTAGATCAGCGGAACATCACCGAGGTAACATTCTTGGCGTATCCACGAAGACCCTAGAATCACTTTCCGAACGCGATATCAAACGCACTTTGCCCGAGCTCCAGCACGAGTTTTGCATTGTTTGGAATCAACTCATCGACATCAACGCCCACGCCCTCGCATCGTATGCGTTTCCCAAATGACACTGAAGAATATCCGCAAGCTGTACACCGCATTGCACAAAGGCACGAGTGCTTACCCGACGGCATTTTCGAGCGGCACCGACGACGGAGACCCCGTTTTATACGACCCAAAGTCATATTGCATGTGCACACTTGCTGGACATCGCTCCGACAAAATAGTTCCTGAGTTGGAAATAGAGGAGCCAACAGTGACAGGAAGTACCTTTGCCACCCCCACGGGCTCGCCTCAATGCTAGCCAGCGTAAATGAGTAACCTCATTCCCCACGCAAATGCGAATGACACCACATCTGCTAACCTGGTTAGGGCCATCTTCCACTTACCACCCGATTGATTCCGATGTATCCCTCCATCATCATCATCAGAGGTAGTGGGTTTTTATTAGCTAAGTGTTCTTGGTGATTGAAACTTCTATATCGTATCGACTGCCTCTGCTATGTGCTCATTGTCCATTATCCCCTAACTCTGAACTAAATCAACCAATCAAGTTCATAAATAGCTTGCCTTCCATTTTGCGAGGTATGCCTCAAGTCAGGATAAGATCCATCCAAAGGAATCTTTTAGACTGACGGGGGGGAGAAAGGGAAGTAGGAAGTAGGGACGAACAAGAAGCTGACGGTGAGAACAATAACGCTGAGGGCCACAGCTAGACCGAAGGGTGAGAAAGAGGAAGCGAGAATACGAGCGCAGGACTTGAGTGTAGCGGCCAGCGGTTCCGCAAGGATGGGGACCACCGAGAAATAGGGGGCACAGAAGGGATCAAAGCAGCGCGATCGACGCAGACAGCGTTTTCTTCTGCGTTTGTTGAGGCGGTGGCCGAGGGACCATGGCAGTGAGTGTCGGAGACCCGGACCGGCAACCACGCCCGGGCGCCAAAAGTCCATAGCTAACTTGAAAGGGTACGGCTACCATTAATTGCACTTCTAACACCCGACCCTATCTCTTTCAATGTCTCAACCTCCAGAAACTAACGTTCCTGATACTGAACTTGGAGTCCAGGCGGAGCTGGGTCCAGGTACGCGACAGTCAATGATAATTAGTTCAACCACCTCGTCATCCTCATGCATCAAATACCCCCTGTAGATGCCTATCGCTACCCCCCAAGTGCCGCTCAAGCCCGACAAGATCAACCTCAATTGGGAGAGTCCAACTTTTCCGACGGTTCTGGAGCACTGTTCTCTATGTACCTTGATATGGCCGAAGAGGAGGATATCAAGATGACAGAGAGTTGGAAAGGAGACGCCGATGGAATGCTCGTCTTCGTGCGTCTCCATTTTATTTTTCATGCTTTTTGTGTATAACATGGAAATGTAGACCGGTTTGTTCTCTGCCGCAACAGCGGCATTGCTCGCGGTGACCATCCCAGATATTCGACCGAGCTCGCAGCACACCTCAGCATTTTATCTCGCGACTATTTCTCAGCAACTTGCCCAGTTGAATGGCACCCAAATATCCATACCAGCCTCCTTGTCTAACCCCGCCGTGTCATTCACGGCGCCTACTTGGGCCGTTTGGGTCAATGCGCTTTGGTTCTCGAGCCTGGTCATCAGCATTACATGCGCAGTATTGGCCACATTACTACAGCAATGGGCGCGTCGCTATCTCAGAGTGGCCTACCCACGATATAGTGCCCACAAACGAGCGCGAATTCGTGCATTTTACAGGAAGGGGGTTGAGAGGTTTCATCTTCCGTGGATGGTTGAAGGCTTGCCAGCGCTACTCCACATATCCCTTTCCCTCTTCTTCGCTGGTCTTGCAGTGTTCTTGTTCAGTGTCAACCTCACCATCTTCATAGTCGTGATCTCATTGGTCGGGCTTTGTGCTGTCGTATACGCCTACCTCACGGTCTTGCCGATTTTCCACAAGGACAGCCCTTATTCCTCACCTCTCTCTGTATCAGTCCCTTTCTGTCTCACCGTCATACAATCCATCTTCTTTCGCCTTGTTTACAAGCTTCCTGGAATCCATCCCTCTATCGTCAGACGGCTTCTCAGTCGTGATTCAAGTCGCGTCTACCTCGACGCCTTCTCTGATAGTATGTACACGACAGCAGAACGATTTGCCCTCCGATTGGATCCAGAAATTGACTATGATTCTTTGTCGTGGATGTTCCAATCTTTAGATGAAGACAAGGAGGTCGAGCAGTTCTTTGAAGGCGTTCCTGGCCTTTGTGACTCCAAGGCGCTGCCAAGAGCCCGGCGTGACTTTTTCCAACGGAACGGTAACTGGAATACGCTTTTAAATGCGTTGATCGAGTTTATGAACCGTACGTTGTCGTCCAACCTGGTCTCTGACTCTGTACAGCGACGCCGGATTATTATCTGCTTAAAGGCCATGGATGCCGCATGCCTCCTCCAACCGTATCGTATCTTGCGTCGCGTTCTTCTTGGCGACTGGTGGAAATTCTTGGGATGCATCGAATTTGGGCTTTCCGTGCAAAGTTGGAAGAACATCACCCACCGAGTCACCGTCTTCTATGCGGAGTGTGTGGTCGCTGTCACCATCTCGTCTATAAGAGAACGCGACGACCGTTGGTTCCAGCTTGCGAGTGGCCCACTGGGTGCATCTAACACTCTGCTTCAGAACTCCCTCACACAAAGCGTCAACGTTCCACTTGCCAACGCCATTTTCATCGTTCGGCGGACCATTCAAACTTTCTCTGTATCAGCGGAAGGTTACCGAAGCGACATACTCAGGGCGTCATCGAAGACCCTGGAATCCCTCCGTAAACTCGATGTCGATCGTACTTCCCCCGAACTCCAGCACGAGTTTTGCGGTTTATGGAACCAGATCGTTGACTTGGCGCAGAACGACCGACGCCCTCACATCATACGCGTCTCCCTGGCGTCGCTCAAGAACATTCGCAAGCTGTACATCGGATTGCACGGCTGCACCAGCGCTTCGCAGGCTGCATTTTTAAGCGCCACGGAGGCCGATGTCCAAATTTTAGACGACCCAAGTTCGTATTGGAAGTGCACAGACGACGAACATCGCCCTTCCCAACCGGTTGCCGACTTGCAAATCGAGGATCCAACTCCCGAAGTGGCAGGAGTCGCCCCTCCCACCCCTGACATCCCGCCTGGCACGGGTTCCGCCTCCCACCCGCATAATGCGCGTCCGCCAGAGCATTCCCTGCCACCTTCTCCCCATCCTTCTACAACAGCTCCGGCCCCGTTCGTCTCTCAGCCGAGTCATTCCAGCGCATCTCGTGTAGATCTTCAAGCTACTTGATCCCATGTCTCCACCGCCCATCGCCCCAATTGCCAAACCACAAGTCGCTTCTATTGTCCTGTGACGATTGCTTGTTCACATGGCACTTATGGGTTCGTTTATACCCCCATGGCTCTTCTGACCAAAACGTTTGTGTTAGACTCTTTCTGTTTCGGCCTATAATCCTTCGGTTTTTGAACGTCTCTAAACCCGAGAAGTAACCCTGGAGTATATCTTCTACGTGATACCCCCCATATATGCTGACTCCTTTGACCGCCAAATTCCCGTTCTTGTTACTCGATCGATTCTGACGTATCCCTCAATCGTTCGGGGACAGAAATGTAATTGGGTTCATTATCCTCAAGTCATCTACGTTATATAGACTATATCTGCTATGTACTCAATATTCCCGAGCGCTGAATTGGATGGTCTTTTAAGTAGCTTGTCTCCCACATGTAACACGGATGAGATAGCATGCCTGCGTTCTCCCGAATCTGATCTGGACTTCGCCGGAGACGGGCAATGGTATGTATTTATCACAGTTGTGAGATAGGCTGCGAGAAGGGTTATATCCAGAGTGAAACTCACGAAAGGGGGGTTTGGGGCGCGCACGAGAGAAAGTAAGGCCTGCCTAGTCACCGAGGAGAACTCGATGCAAGATCCACCATGGTCCAAGAAGTTGTGTCGTATCGATGACCTTCGTGAAGATATTGACCCGACGCCGCTTTACCAACTCGGAGACAAGGCTTGATGACAGAGTGCGATCCATAAATTCGATCAATGCACTTGAAAGCCTCCTCTCGTGCCGTTTGATGAAGTTGAGCTGGGCATTTGGTACCGCCTTTGAGCCACAAAGGCCGGGAACACCTTCGAAGAATTGCTCGAGCTCCTGATCTTCGTCTAAAGACTCAAACGTCCACAATAGCGATTCGTAGTCAATTTCGGGGCCTAATTGGAGGGCAGGTGGTTCTACTGCCTTGCGCATATGGTGTGAGACGTCGTCGAAGTGGGCTGTTGTCGACACACGATTGCGAAGTTGCATGATGATGGAGGAAATAAGTCCTGAGAGCTTTTGAACGAGTTGGTAGGAGACAGATCGCATTCCAGTGAGACAGAGAGAGACCAACGCAGAAAGCGGTGTGGAGTAAGGGCTGTCCTTGTGAATAATCGGCAATATCGTGAGGTAGGCGTATACGACGATGCACAGCCCAACCAATGCGATCACGACCTTGAAGATAGAGAGGTTGACACCAAACAAGAGCACAGCAAGGCCGGCGAAAAAGAGGAAAAGGGAGATATGCAGCAGCGCTGGCAACGCTTCGACCATCCATGGAAGATGTAACCTGTCAACACCTTTCGCATAAAATGCACGAGTGCGCGCTCGCTTGTGAGGGCTGTATCGTGGGTAGGCAACCTTTAGATAGCGACGCGCCCATTGCTGTAGCAATGTCGCCAAAACGGCGCAGGTAATACTGATGACCAGGCTCGAGAACCAAAGCCCGTTAACCCAGACGGCCAAAGTAGGTGCGGTGAATGACACGGCCGGGTTGGACAAGGTGGACGGAATGGAAATTTGTGTGCCGGTCAACTGGGCAACTTGCTGAGAAATAGTTGCGAGATAATAAGCCGACGCATCTTGTGAGCTCGGTCGAATATCTTGGATGGTCACCGCGAGCAATGCTGCAACTGCGGCAGAGAACAAACCAGTCTACATTTTCATATGTTATATGCAAAAAGTACGGGAGGTAGGGTGACTCGGGAGACCCACGAATACAAGCATTCCATCGGCATCCCCTTTCCAGCTCTCTGTCATCTTCCTGTCCTCTTCCTCGGCCAACTCAAGGTACATAGAGAATAAAGGTTCAGAACCATCAGAAAAGTTGGATTCTGCCTGCTGGGTTTGGACGGTACTTGCAGGATAACGACTGTAATCTATAGCGGACATTCAAGACATGAGAGTGAGGTGGCTGTATTGAACAGATATTCGCATACCTGGACCCTGCTCCGTTGGGGCTCCAAGTTCATGCTCAGGAAAGTTTATCGGTGGAGGATAAGGCATGCGTTCGGGTTCTGGGAGGAGGGTGCAAGGACGGTCCTTATCGCCGGACTCCTTGGAATCCAGGCTCTCTTGTATCTGGAGCAGCACTGCCCCTCCAGCCGATATGGGCTATGCAAATGTACAGTAGTTCAGTTCTATGGCATGTACAGCCTGTCACTGAGGCTGTCAGCGTCAGGGTTACTGGCACAACTGCACAACCTTGGGAATACGAATAAGGGTTACGTTAATGAAATGACACTCCCAAAAGCTGTGTCACGTAAACTTACATCTAACGCCATGCGCAAGACGTTCAATGTCGGTCACACTGTTGAGACGGGACGGAGTCGGAGACCTCAGGGTTTCTTTCAAAGGAAGTCGAGTGATAGTGTGCGTTAGGTCCATTGCGGGAGCCTTGAGTCACGGCGTGACGAATGGGAGTTGGGCCATTTGAGCACGGATCACATTATACCGTTTGACTGACTGAGTTGCGAAGATTTGACAGTTGAAACTGGAGGTCGAACTGCTGAGAACTTGTCGTGACGGGGTACGTAATAATTGGGTAATCTTTTGATGTTGATAAATTGGCCCTTATTCCGAGTCCGCCCGTTGAGTGACCTGCGTGTGAAAATCCAGTCCTACAGTTAGGCAGACAAGTCCCTCGAAACGCGCAATATCGCAGAATACTTGGAATACTCGATCGCACATGGTTGGCAAAACTGGTCGATTCTATTCTTGCTCCAAAGAAAATAGTGGACTGAGAAGGAAACTGGCGAGGAAGGCTGGCGCTGTCCCGCGTTCTGTAGTTAGGTTGGACAAACACAAACCAAACCCCGAATAGGCATAAGGAAATACGAAGCCCCGGTGGTATCTCTTTCTTAACTTCGACAAATGCGAAGAGGCCCCACCTGGTGGTTCGAGTTGGTTGTTCCTGCTAGAGGGAATATACTGTACAGCAAACAGCGGAAGGTTGAAGCTCAGGGTTAATGAGTACGGGGTAGAGATAGTCAACATGTTGTAGAGGTTTCATTAATTGGGGACACCGTAACTAATGAAAATCTGTTGCATATCTGTTCATCCCCGTCAATGAAAAGATGATCAATTATGTAGCAAGAATGGAATTGGCGATTAATCGGATAGCAACGCGGCATCATTCGCGCAGGGAATGGAGTTTCTTAGTTACGCCCACGATCAGGGAGTTGGTATATTGCTTCGGGGCCACAAACGTCGAGGGATCATAAGTTGTAGAAAGAATCTAACACGAAAACGAACGATTAGTTAGAGGAATCACGGGGTAAAGGAGAACCTACGGTATCATTGTGCGAGAATAAGGTCATAATTTACAGAATGGCACCGCATACATGCTTTCGCAGGCTTTCACCCTGCTCAATTATTCGGCATCCCGGGTACAAGAGGAGGTATGGGAGAGACTTGTGGGACAGGGAAGGTTGGAGGGCGAGAGGGGGGGCCTCGCGGGATATGAGAAGTGGGACCAACCAAGAGACGGCCAAAATGAACTTGAGGTTGTAAGTGGGACGCGCTAGAATGAGTTGGCTGAGGGACGGCCGGGGCCTGGGCTGTTGGCTGAGGTTGGAGAACGGGTGCGGGGGAGTTCGTTGGGGGGAATGTACTATGCGACTGCGAGGCGGAGTTCGTCACAGGTGAGTTAATGGGCGTAGGAAGACCGCTTCCTGTCACGTCTTGAGCTGGTTCCTCTATTTTCAAAGGAACTCCTTTGCAAGGGCCATGGTCAACAAGTGAGCATGTACAATATGAATTTGGGTCATCCAAAACTAAGTCCGCGTCGTCTGTGGCGCCCGAAAATGCCGTCGGATAAGCGTCTGTCTTTTTGTGTAGCACGAGGTACAGCTTTCGGATATTCTTCAGTGTTGTTTTAGCGACGCATACTATGTATTCGCGCTGGTCATTCTGGGCCAAGTCGACGAGTTGGTTCCAAACACTGCAGAACTCGTGCTGCAGTTCGATTTCTGTTTTATGGATATCGAGTTTGCGAAGTGATTCAAGCGTCTTCGTTGATGCGCCGAGAATGTCGCTTCGATGACGTTCCGGTGACCCAGAGAACGTTTCAATGGTCCTCCGGACAATGGAAATGGTATTGGCGAGTAGAATGCTGTCGCAGTTTGCAGAAGGGTCATGAAGGAGAATCTTTTTGGATGCATCAAGTGGGCCACTTGCGAGCTGCGACCAACGATCATCGCGCTCTGGAACAGACGAGATGGTGACGGCGGCCACACATTCCGCATAGAAGAGGGTGACTTTGTGGCGGATGCTGTTCCAGTTTTTCACGAAAAGCCCAAATTCGATGCATCGTAAGAACTTTTGCCAGTCGCCGAGGAGAACGCGACGCAAGATCCACCAAGGCCCAAGAAGGGATGTCACATCGACGACCTTTGTGCAGATATTAATCCGACGCTGCTTTACGGATTCGTTGATCAGGTTTGACGATAAAGTGCGATTCATAAACTCGATCAATGCATTTGAAAACTTCTTCTCGTGTCGTCTGATGACGCCAAGCTGGGCATTTGGTACCGCGCCTGAGCTACAAAGGCCAGGAATGCCTTCAAAGAATTGCTCGAGCTCCTTATCTTCATCTAAGGAATCGAACATCCACATTAACGATTCATAGTCGATTTCGGGGCCCAATTGGCGGGCAAAATATTCTGCTGTCTTGGTCAAGCTGTGAGAGAAGAAACCCTGGAGGTGGACCCCCGCCGAATTACGATTGGGAAGGCGCATGACGAAAGGTTGAACGAGTCGGGGGAATCTTTCGATAAACTGGTAGAAGCCAGATCGTATTCCGGTGAAACCGAAAGAGACCAAAGCAGAAAGTGGCGCTGAGTATGGGCTATTCTTGCGGCGGATCGGCAAGACCGTGAGGTAGGCATACACGACGGCGCATAGAGATACCCATGCGATCACGGCCTTGAAGATGGTGTAGTTGACTTTGAACAAAAACACGGAAAGGCCGGCAAAGAAGAGGAAAAGGGAGATGTGGAGTAGGAGTGGTAACCCTTCGACCACCCACGGAAGATGCAACTGCTCGACACCCTTCCTGTAGAATGCACGAATGCGCGCTCGCTTGTGGGGACTGTACCGTGGGTGGGCCACTCTGAGATAGCGACGCGCCCATTGCTGTAGCAATGTCGCCAATACCGCGCAGGTGATGCTGATGACCAAGCTCATGAACCAAAGCGCGTTGACCCAAACAGCCCAAGTAGGCGCTGTGAATGACACGGCGGGGTTAGACAAGGAGGATGGGATGGAGCCATTCGACTGGGCAAGTTGCCGAGAAATCGTTGCGAGATAAAATGCTGAGGTGTCTAGCGGGTTTGGCCGAATATCTTGGATGGTCACCGCGAGCAACGCTGCGACGGCGGCAGAGAACAGACCGGTCTGAATTTTCCATGTTATACGTCAAAATATGGGAGGCAGGACGAAGACCTACAAAGACAAGCATTCCATCGGCATCACCTTTCCAACTTTCCGCCATCGTGTCGTCCTCTTCTTTGGCCAAATCGAGATACATAGTGAAAAGGGCTCCAGAACCATCGGAAAAGTTGGACTCTCCCGGTTGAGCTTCCGTCAGGGGCTGGGGAGAAAGAGGGAAGCGATTGTCATCTATAGCAGGTGTTCAAAACATCGGGTGATAAGGCGGTTGCGGTTGAATTGATATTCGATGTTCGTTGCGTACCTAGATCATGCGTACCTAGATCATACTCCGGGGGGGATCCAGATTCAGGATCGGCGTTGTTGGCATCTGGAGGTTGAGGCAGAGACATCGAAGGAAGGAGATGGTGTCAGATGAGGGGGAGGGGGGGCGCAGGGGAAGTCGCTTCACCTCAAGCTTCACGCGAAGTACAAATGGGTCTGCGGAACACAGCCTGCCCTACCGGTCCGTGTTTCCCGCGGGCGCTTGGGGCTGTGCGAGTTTTCACCGGTCCGTGTGGTAGCATGCGGTTTACACAGGTTACAACATATATCGTGAATATAGGGAAGAGTTACGTTAACGAAAGCCACTACAAGCGATGCTGAACACTATGTCACATATGCAAACATTCAACACCACGCGTTGTTCAATTCGGTGTCGTACGATCCTGTACACACCTTTGAGCCAGGACAGAGATCCTGGGATGTATTTCGAAGGCAGGTCGAAATGTAGGTGATGAGTCGGTGGGAAGCCTCAAGATCACAAAGGGGAGGGCGTTGCTCCAAGTATGCGATGACGCCCTGATCAACTATTGTCATTGTCTTGGCGCTTTGCAAATACGTTCCAGTGCTTCGAGGACTGCCTCAGCACGGAATTTCTAGAACATCGACAAGACATCCCTCACCCATGAATCCTGACAGAATTCCCTTTACATCCGTCATTGACGGAGATGGCCGATGCGGCTGTGACCACATACAATAAGGCCTTGGAGAGTCCATCGTTCTATAAATAGTCATGACCCGTCGCAACAACATCGGGTCTGAGTGCCGCATTTATAGACGCGAGGGATTGGTCCAGGGGAGGTCGGAAACGTCATCACCAACCTTGTTTTTCCGCTTGAAACGGAGAAAACGGGAGTTGAGAAGTTGGAAGAGTGGATAATCTGGAGACATAGACACCAGTGACGGGAGGCGTCGTATATCGTAAGTCCAGACTGGCGGGCTTATGGACCTCCGTGCCAACGTGGGTGTTCCAAAGACGCGGATGAGGCCGCATTGGCAATTTTAGGGAGGGTCGGACGATCGTGGGCTAAGGGAAAGAGGCAGACGGGATCCGAAGCGGAAAGTGATTACGACGAGTTCTGGCTACTGTAGAGTGATTGCACGGAAAGACTGAGGGTGGACTAAATAAGAAAAGGGTCGGAATATTCAGATATCTAGGAAGCTGGATGCTGGCACCGATGAAGATCGCGGATCCTCACTTTCGATGTGAGGCGGGTCCGTGCAACATCACTAGAATCTGGTCTGGAACAGAGCCCCACGGTTCAATGCTACGAGGAAAATACAAGCCGCATACGGCTTGAGGCGTGTTTGATTCGTATATTAGACGAGGCATTGGTTCTTCCAAGCACGTCAGACACGTCCAACAAAAGAGCAAATGCGAAGGACCCACAGAGAAATAACTTAATTACGTCGGGATTGATGTCTTCGATATCAGGAACTGATGGTTACAAGCATATAAGAAAGGAAAGTGAGAATATCAGTTAATTGCCCGTATGCGTATGGCTGTTGAAGGGTGACATGGCAATGGGACACGTCAGCTTGCGAGCGTGTATAGGGGGTTCCGCTTGGTGACGGCCATTTCTGAAATGATTCCACACACACAGAAAGTGATACGACTCGATTGGCCGTCAGGCGACCGCTTGCGTAACCGGGAAAATCCGACCGCCGTGAGGCGGGCCGAATGTTTTGGGAAACCGCACGCACGAAATTCTTGACCTCACATAGTGTGTCAAAAAGGCCAACCAAGAAAAGAAGGAAGTGGGTCGTCGTTCATGTTTGCCAAAAACAAAAAACCGGACAGATGAGGGAACCGGTTGTGAGGAGGAAGGCCGGCGCAGTCCCGAATTCGGACGTGAGGTTGAACACGAACACGCCAAACCCCGCGAAGAATAGGCCGAGGGCAATACGAAGTAGTGTCGGCAGCGCTTCGATTAACCATGGAAGGCGTAGCTCATCCTCGAAGCCGACCGGCGTACGAAGCTCAGCCGAGTTGATCGAGTTGATCCGCGAGCGAGCGAAAATGCTGATGCTGTATTGATACGCCCATCGCTGCATCAACGAGGCCATCAGGATGCAGGTCAGGCTGACGGCCAGGCTCAAAAACCAGAACGAGTTAATCAGAATGGTCGAGGTCGGCGGATTGAATTTGGCGGGGTCGATGAGTGTCGCAGAGGGGAGGGAATCATGAGGCTCTTTCATGTCTGCGAGTAATTCGGAGGTTTTCGCTAGATAGAATGCCCATTTATCGAGCGGGTCTAGTTGGAGGCCTCGAATAGATGCACCAATAAGCGTCGCAACTGTGGCTGCGAGCAGGGCAGCCTTGATTGTCCTGATTGAGAACGCAGATGAATGGGTAGAAGGCTATGGCACTCACGAATATAAGGATTTCATGGGCGTCCGCTCTCTGATTTTCCACCCTCTTGATCCTTTCATCTTCTCTCGCCAGATAGGTAGAGAAAGAATTCCCTGAGCGATCGATAACGCTGGATCCGCTGGGTCGCGGTACCTGACTTTGCACAGGTTGAGGAGGAGAATGGCGCTCGTCTAAACAAATTTGTCAACGGAGCGTTATATACTGATGACTTAACCGCTTACCTGTGCCCACTGCTGCCGTAGGCATCGCTCTAAGATTGAAATTTCTTCCCCTGAATTGGGACATTGAAAATTATGCTGTATGGCGACAATTGAGGGCTTTCTGAACAGGTGTTGGGGGCACAGCCATGTTTGACCCGATCTCGGCTTGGTTAGCATGAAAGGCTGTGCGCAGCCGTGGGAAGAACGTCACATTTGTGACACACCCTCTTACGGCATGTCCCCACCGCCTCGCACAGCTGCTACAGGTGGACGTTATATGTGCGCTAATGTCAAACTTACTTATTCGATGGATCGTAGAAGGCTGAGCAGAGTGATTATACTGTATTTAGAGATAAATGTGAACATTTACATGGGCTGAAGATATTGCATGACCAAGTCAACCGCGAACGATAGGAGCACCGGCCCGAACTCGGAGACGGTGGTCTCAGGCTGTATGTAGCAACGACGCGTCTAGCCTACAAGCTACAAGGCTCAATTGGGCCGAAAAAACTGTTACAATATCCACCGTACAAGGCCCGACAAGTGCTGCGGATTTCTTCCAGAACGTCAGTGTGACAGGCGCTGGACAAACTAGAAGTACCGACCTAATACGTGTTCTGAAATACGCGTCGATGTGAGGAGTGAGCGCGACGCGCACAACAAAGACCTGGTGAAAACGTACCACGACCATTCCCATCCCAATAGCGGTCAACCAGGGGCAGATAAATACACACCAATACCCAACCACTGGCAGATAACGGCAGAACCCCACCAAGGCACTCCCGTGTTTCCCAGTCCGAAAAACGAGCCCATGGCTTGGAACGAGCGCAGCGAGCAGCCACTTGGGTATATGCAGCCGCCCAACCAGCGCATTTGCGTCACACAGAAGTAATCTTGCCACTCGTCGTGATAAGCCAAAACAGGATCACACCAGACAAAGATGTTCTACCGCACCTTGGTATATGACGACGAATATGGCCAGGAATGTGAAACTACGCATGGCTCCCAAACTTGCCCGCCGTATCATTGGAAATGGTGTGTGTCCAACAGCCTTGTGCTTGAAGAGCAACATCGGAACGATATGGAGTGCCCCATATATCGGCAGCGTCCGTCGAAACACAGAGAAGAATCGACCAATGGGGGTAAACATGCAGCTCGCGACGTGTAGGTGCGATGCAGCGCATGGTCCATACGGAGGGTGCGCCGCGCGCCATACTCCTAGAGCGGTAACATTTCCCGGATGCAGGTCCTCGAGACATGACGCGTGAGTTAGTAAAGGCAAAACGTGATGAGGAACGGGAACATACGGGGCGAGAAAGGACCCGTTCTAGGTCTATGGGGTTGAAGGTGTGCGTTCTAACCATGCCACAGTTGAGAGAAATCGCCTCCTTTGGGATCTGTCCCGCCGTGTTGATCCCGTGCGACCCGAACCAAATTCCAGAAGGCCGCAGCCGGGAATCAGCCTATCGACGCACCAGCTCGTATACGATTTCGGGGGCGTATCGGGATGCATCAAGAACGCGTACATAATTTTGAGCGCATCTTTCCGAAGGTCATCAGAAGTGGTGCGAGCCTTTCGGGACGAGGGCTCACGAGAGAGCAAAGACGACGGCGTCCCCATGTGGCACGCGGAATCCGCACTTTTCTGAGTAGACATTATAGGATCCTTGAAGGCCGCTGCATTGTGAAAACCTTCCGCCACGAGAGCTTCTCAAACGATATCGCGACACCAACTGCAACTGCACCAGCTACAACCAAATGCCATCGCGCTGACCTCTGACGGAGCCAGGTCTGGTGCGCCTGCGCGGTGTTCGACAGTCGAGCGTTCCTCGACCTGATCGGGGGGTTGTCGAGTAAAGGGTCAAACTCGACAGGGGACTGGAAGGATTCATCAATAGCCGAGTCGTCATGCAGCGTCGGTGGCAGCCGCTTCCCTGCCAAACGGTGCAGATTGAGACGAGCTGGGACATTGGCAGGGAAGAATAAAGAAGATGGATTAAGAAGGGTTCGATAGAGTGCGACAAAGCTTCCTGGAAGTTTGATGTGAGCCAGCCGTACTGCTGTCAAGGACCCGGAAAAATACGCGTCTTTCTGCACAAAAACAATCAGTACGGCATAAAAGCAAACAAGGACATCCCTGGACAAACCTAGGCACCTCCCGGACTCGTTGTATGTGTGCCACCAGGAGAAGGATGAGATCAACGCCAGAGCGAATCGCAAAGGAAAGAGCCCCGGCTCCTGAAAAGAGATGAATTCCTCCGTCTCGAGACCAGAAAGGAGATAGGACGTACGGAGACCCCCACGAACACCATGCTCGAGACACTCCCACAGATCATGGACCTCAACAGCCGGCTCACCACCATCTCTCCGAACCACCCTTCGTGCTTCACGAAAGGGCTCCTCATAGTTGGAAAGAACGACGAGATTGTCAAATGACGCTATATTATATCGTCGTGGAGGTGGAAGACCTTGAAGTGAAGTTTTGCTCATGGCGCACTGATAACGTCATAACGAGCCCCTGCTCGCCTGCGCGTGGTCGGACTAAAGTCGTTGATGGGTTGGTCATATTGTATCAAATGGCAAATGATTAATGTTGGCAACGTGTAGATGATTTCGGGACTTGACTATCTCTGTTGTTGGCTCTAGTGGATTGGGTCTCCGAACGCGAACGGTGGAGTGTAAAACTCAGCCACAGCGACAGGGGCCAAGCGTTTTACCTTCTCCAATCTCCCCTCAATCTCACTCACTCAATGGAACCTCCTCCCTCCTATGCCTATGTCTTCCGCAAAGACAAATTGCCATGCCCTCCTTTACAAAAGCAGGATGATGACACAGATGTCTCTGAACTCCATGCCAAGTATTGGCATGTGAGTATCAATCAGGACGAGTCTGAGTGGGTGGACGTGCATGGTGAACTTGTGGAGAATGACCCGTATGGAAGTGAGGTTGCTCGGGGCTGCTTCACTCTCAAAGATTTACCAAGCAATGGTTGCATGGCCTCACTCTCACAAATTTGGGTCCGTAAAGACTACTTGCGGATCTACAGCAGTTGCAACAATCACTGTCAGCGTGTCAAGGACAAGAAGTCCCTGCCACCATTTGCCATCATAACAGGGCAACCCGGTGTCGGTGAGTGCTTCCCCTCAATGTCTTCATAGAGTTTTCATTCTCAAACACTCTCACACGAACAGGCAAAACTCAATGGATTTCTTATGCCATACGCCGACGCCTTGGTGAAGCCAAACCATTTCTTTGGTACAATTCAATGCGGTGGTATTTGTTCGTACAAGGCGGCGTCTTTGAATGCCCTAAACCCTTGAATACCGCATTGTTTACTCGATACATGTGGGCATTTGTCGATTCGAACGATTCTCCATCAAGTGATCTGTTGCCCGAGCTCACTCTTAGCTGCACCAATATTTTTGTCATCTTTACCACATCTCCCCAACAAAAGAGATGGAAACTCTTAATGACCAATAAATCTTTGACAATTCTGATTATGAATCCCTGGACGTGGGAGGAAGTGTGCAAAGCGTGAATTTCCTCATCCATGTTGTTATTACTCGCTGACCACTCGGTTCCGCTAGTGCCGACATTCATATGCTTACAGAGGCGGAGCGCACGCATGCCAAAGAAGTGTTCCTGGAATATGGACCCACTCCTCGACTCTGCATCGACTTTGTCTTATATCCACCTCACCTCAATGAATTTCAAAAAGAGCGTACAAAAGCAATTATCGACCTTAAACTGGATACTCTGATTACAGCTGTTCGAATGGGCAACAACCTCGACATGCATCTGTGTCATTCCATTCTCCTTATCAAACGAAAGAATGTGGACGACCTTCACGAGTTCACTATTGAACCCATGTCTCTTTCCATCAAGCGACTCCTAAAGAGACAACTTGTGACAGAGGAGAGTAAGGAGCGGCTACAGACCTACCTACGCTCTGAAACTGTGCATGACTTGGACATGACTTCTGGCATTATTTTCGAGTCATTAGCACAGCTCCAGCTTCAGGAAGAGGTCGCCCTAAACCTGGTCCCAATGGTGAAGATGTTGGCCCCGCGAAGCTGGGGGAATTCAGAGAGGAAAACTCAATCTAGTAGCCCTGTGGACGTAGCAAATCCACCCTTTTGGATCCAGTTCAAACCGACAGACATGGTCGAGTGCGACGAGTCGACATTGTGCGGGTTTCAGGCTGGGGTCTTCTACGTCCCAACATCCTCGAATGAATTGGCATTTGATTCATTCATATTGATTGACCAAGTTTTCTACATTTTTCAGTTTTCGATTGCTGCTTTGCACGAGATCAACAAAAGCATGACGAAGTTACTTTCACGACCGGCGCTCGAGGCGAAGTTGCGAGGAGTAGAGTGGCGTTTTGTTTTCGTCATCCCCTCTGGGTCGACAATCTGCCCTGAATCAAACGTTACGAAATTGGAAGAGTCTTGGGACAGGGCAAGACTGTTTACAGCGGAGATCGACATTTATCAGGCAGGGCAACGCCGAGGTGGTGACGGCGACCCCAATCCCAATGTGCCAGGCCACCCCAACCACCCTCGCCCCCGCCGGACATCCTCTTCAAGCAGCCAGTCAGGTGATAATGTCTCCGCCCCCATCCACAAGGCGACATCTTCCAAGGCCCGGCGGCAACCCGGCCCCCGCCGACGCAAAGTCCTTAAGACTGGGAAGTGAAGGTTCGCTTCAATGGCGGCCCGGGGGTCGTCCCGGTCTTCCGTTCTAAAAACTGCTTTCGCCTTCGTGTGTCAATCCACCGCGCATGTACATACACAGATCACCGGTAGTCATATATGGGGTCCTGTACCCTGAGGCGGACATTAGGATTAGTAGATGAACAGAATAATTGTTGTATTGTATAGTACTACTACTATTGTTGCAGTCGTAGTGGTCAGATGCCCGTCAATGGTCAGATTGCTATTTCTGCCATTTCCTCACCCTCTACACCTTAAACATTGCCTTAGATGTTCATTATATGTTATTCCAGCGCCCGAAATCTCTTTTTGCAGACAAGAAACCCATTAGTTCAGGTTTCCCGTGTTTTTTGGAGGTCGTCTCTTCATGTCACTCTGCTGGTTCGGAATTTTAAAATGTGGCAAAGCGAAATTCCAAAAATGGCAAGTCAGCCACAGTGGCTACAACGGGAACTGGGGCCCGCGGGCCGATACCTGAAGCCAACAAACGGAAACTTTGTACCCAATCTCTGAAACAGTGTGTAGACACAGCAGAAGATAGTAAAAAAAATTAAATACATAAAATCAGATGGTAAACTGACAAAAGGCATATCCAATGCTGAAGGGTTAATGTGGTTGATGAAAAAGTATATTACACCAGCACGGAATCGAACCAACAGACCCACCATGCTCACTCATGTAAGCAAA
>QFFA01000432.1:0-17566 GCA_003316565.1 Russula foetens
CCCCCCCCCCTGGTAGCCTGTTCTCAATGTTCTGCGTACCCAGCTATATGATTGGAGGTAAGCCCCCGCATGCGTTCCTTTTTTACGTATTTGTGTGTAACTGCCATGCATAGACAATCCAGAGTCGGGTAAGTTCTTCCGTCGTTGTCAGCTTTGGAATTGATTAAAATGTCTTACCTCACGCCGTCCCTATGCCTCTGCAGACATCGCGGGTGCAAATGCGGCCGGTTGGTCCTCAGTACTCGTGCGTACTGGAGTGTACGATCGAGAAGATGGGCCACCTGCCCACAGTCCAACCCACGAGGCAGAAAATGTAGAGGTCGCCGTACAATGGGCCATAGACCGCGAGATCAATCGAACAGCATGATATTTATTAGACGCTAGACTCTTGTCCAAGCCCTTCGCAAGTAATCGAACAAGCCGTGCTATTCTCAACCACAGTGCCACTACAGTAGTCGTCTAGTTAGACGAGCGCTCGACTATATGGTCACGCGACAGCTGGGGCCTCGTGGCGTCTATTCATTTGTGGTTGTGGTTCGACAATGCCACAACCACAACGATCAATGCTTTGTCCACACGACTGTCGTGTTGCACAAATGCGGCCACCTAGCTCCTGAGCTACTCAGAGATGCCATCCACTAGTCCTGTATAAAACATGACCCCCAGCTGTTTTGCTTTGAGCCCACAACACTACACTTTCTGAGACGACTTAGCCCACGAGCACAACGATCCTATACCCTCAACTACATCAGATTTTATTTTTCCTTCCACGCATAGTGGTTAGTAATACACACTACACCCGCCGTTTAAACAGCCAAGATGTTTCCTCTCCCAATGCTTGCCACGATACCAGACGACCTGGACAGCATAGAGTAAGTCGTGGCGCTCACGTGACAGAATTCCATCATGACACCACGCAGCTGTCGCTTTGCATTTCGATATCACTTGGCCTTTATGAAGGTGGGTTGATTCGGTCTTGTCCTCGATAATGATCGTCGTCCTGATAAGTACCAAAGAACACCATAATACGAGCTCTGAATAATATCCATACGCACGCATGTGACCTCCGATGTGACGACCCACGCCTGACGGCGTTCTTCGAATACATCGCGGGTTTCTGTGATGTTCTAGTGTTGCATATCCGTAGTAAGCACGCAGTCTCGCGAATGTGTTTATCAGCTAAAGGAGGTCTCGTGGACGCAGCGGATGAGCGCCTCTTCCACTCCCCTATCTTTGCAGGCGTGGCTCTGGTGAAGTTATCGGGCGAAGGCTGTGTCCAGGACATGGGCAGAGTGTTGAAGAGTACAGAAAAGCTGAGGAAGCTTGCGCGAAAATATGCTAAGGTGTGTGTTGTGCCTGTCTTCCCCGTTGTGCTTCATCGATGCTGACACCGAATAGAACCCAAAGGACTACAATGGCGAAAAGATCATTGAGCGCCTTGACTTCGGCGTGGAATTTTCGGCACGATCCTGGGCACAGGTGGGTGAAGGCATATTTCGAGTGTTGTTGGGAAACAGACCAGGGTCTGATTGTCCGGCGGCGCAGATACACTCTATCGACGTGGAACGGCTTCAGTCTGCATGCCAAGAATCAGAGATGCGGGAAGGGCTTCTAAGTGAGCCAGACGTTCTGCGCGCAGAAGACGACCTTTGCTTACCTGTAACAGAGATCATCACCTCGTTTTTGGACCAACCGAATCGTGACTTTCTCGTTCCGTGAGTGTCAAAAACACATATTGGTTCACGTTCAGGATCAAACCGCTAGGGCGCTGCAGGTTCATTCATACGCATCATGACCAAGAAACGTCGAGGCATTGGCCCAGAATTAGTCACGACGTTCGCATAACCGTGCCCTGCATGGCGAAAAAGCATTCCGGGTAAGCAGCCGTTTACATCGTACGATATGTCTTCCTTACAGAACCACAGGTCGTGGGACCTGGCGCCATTCGATCTATCCACTGGGAGACCTCGGAGATCTCGGGGCACTCAGACCTACATCAGAATGCGCGCCCCCAGTTTCAATCACGGCGCAGACGGAGGCCAATATTACCGTACTTGCAAGCCCATGTATCATGTGGGTCCTTGATGGCCTTTGTCTTTTTGCGTAAACTCTATGTGATACGTATTGTTCCCTCGTGAGTGGGAAAGGAAAGAATGCATTTTAGGATTCTGACGGTGATCGGAAGAGATGACCACTGTTTGGGGATTAAGGGTTGTGCGCAGTTATCTACTGGCGTTTGTTTTGAAGAGGCTAGCGCTTCCTAGGACAGGGAAGGACCCCATTATAATCCGCACTATCGGAAAGGAGGACTTGTCGGATACTGCTGTAAGGCGCCATTCATTGAGATTGATAAGACAATAGGCGGATGGATCCGTGGAAGTGACTGGATAAAATTCGCGCCGTTGAGTTGGACAACTTGCCTCGGTTGGACAGAACTTAGAAGTCGCCCATGGAACGCCAACCAGAGAAGTCGAACCGTGACAGAGATGACGCAGGAGCGGAGGTGAGAGAACATTTATCCGTTATCATCGCCGCACCAAAAAAAAGTACTACCTCTGCTCTACTTCGTGTACACCACATGTCAGTAGAGTCCGCCGGCGAACGTCTCGTGAGTGAGGAAGTAAGCGCGCACCAGCTGATCTGCCCACGGGGCGTTAGATCCTTATAGAAAGTATAAAGTACATTTTTAATATCGAGTTATCGACCCCGCTACGTGAAGCGCGCATGGAATCTTGAAGAAGAACAGGAGATCCTACGGTCTACGGAACATCGTTAGTGATAATTGACTTTGCCTTAGTACAGCGCCGTTTCAACTTCGAGTTACGGCTGTGCGAGAACCGCTGCGCCGGTCTCTGACTCGTAATCAGGACCCGACCGTCGGGACGGGGCTCGGAAGCCCCACGGGCCCCGGTAATCATAAGTCTCGAGTAGCTTGAGTATCATTTCGCGCCGAGTCTGCAGTAGATACGGTCAGCCTTGACAACAAATGAAATAACTTGAGAGCTCGGCGGATCATAGCAATTGTACCGACGTTTCACAAATCCCAACTATTGCTGTATCTGTATCATAGCACGACGGGGCGGTGTCTCCAGGTACAGTGTCATGCAGGTTCGCAGTTGCTTACATTTCAATTTCAGATACCATGTTCAAACATTCTGCGGTGTAGAATCTCCGCGCAAGCGTCGTACGGACAAGTGATGCACCCCAAACACGTTATCCGACTATCGCAAACTTGAAGATGATTGTATTGTATAGTATACTGTGGTGAAGCTTTTTTGTCAGGTCGTGAGTTCGCTTGTTCAAGCGTACCTGACATTTATCTTCTTTCGTAAAGACCCGCATGCTCGCACTCCGTCACTCCGTGCATCGTTCTATCTGAACTGAATGCACATGCGACCCACGCCACGTCTCTCCGATCAATGTTTCACCTTTCAACTAACAAGTGGTGCAACTACTGTAAAAATCGCCCGGGGCGGCGCAATGTGGAACCCGTAACGATGTTATCAACAAGCCCGGCCCAGGGTGAAAATAATCCGCTTCAAAGGCTCGCTATTTCAGGCTAACTTGAACTTAGACCCAAGCCCCACGCCACGGCTGCCAGTGATCAGCAACTCGAACTTAAAACCTTGTACTACGACTTTCGGTTCAACACTGTGACCCCGACCTCCCAAACAAATCCGAGTCTCGGTTCAATTGATCGGCACTCTCTCGTCTTGGCGATAAATTGCTTTCCTATGGCCTAGCAGGCCACCCCATTGGCAACTCCGTCCACCTCGCGGGAAAGTAAGTCTCGATGACACCATCGTAGTCGCCCAACAAGTCTGGTACGCAAATGACCGTTTGCGCCCATCCATACATGGTCCCGCCGTTGATTGCCACTCAAAATTTCTGTTCTCCAATTCTCGGAACACAGCCCTAAGGTCCCCTCACATGATCTTCTCGTTAACGGCTTCTCGGGTCGTCCAACTTCCTGTTCGATGGCGATGGCACTATACCACATCATGTCGGCGCAGTGTATCTTACACCCTCACCAAATGCACTAGCCTAGTGGTGATCGCCGTCAAGTCAGTTCGCAAACGAGTCTTGAAGGGCTGGGATTATCGTCTCGGGTCAGCTCGTTTTTGTCGCGAGGAATGGCAAGACAACAAAAAGGTAGAAGACGTGATCGGGGAGATTCGCTCATGAACACTGCGTCTGTCAGGGTTTTCCATTCACACCCACAGTTGGGGGTATTTTCATCAAGTGAAGAAACCACGTACGACACCAAGTCATCCCAACAGTGTCAAATCATTGACACGTCTTTATACCCCCCTCCGCAGAGCATGCGACGCTATGTGCCGACTCTTCTGTTGCACAAAGTGGGGACGCAACTTGTGAAGGCCATCCATCACGGGACGTTAATCGTTGACTCTGTGTCCATCCAGCGCTCGAGGTTAACGGCGTGCTCCTTGCGGTAACGCCCATATCGGTAGCTCGATTGTAGATGATTCAAGTCAACATTCCATGAATCAATTCCCATAAATCTGGGGTTCACTGCCATGGCGTGATGGACGTCTTGTTGAATTCGTGCGGGCACATAATTTGAAAGAGAAGGAATAAATGATCTGTTGGTGAGATGTCGTGTATGAAGAAGCCGCCTTTTGGATGGATGCAGTGAACAACGAACAACGCAAGTTGTGTTGCATCGGCTTTGCTATGCTTTGAGCGAAGAAAATTGCGTCGGCTTTGTAAGCAAAACATTACCCTACCCGGCCCGAAAGTCCCGGCTAGGTTGCCGACTTTTTGGCATTTGCTGACTGCTGACCAGTGACCGGTGACCCGTCAGTGAGCTGAGCGACTCTCAAGTGCTGCGTTATAGTAGTACCTTGCTTGCCTATCGCGCGTTCCGTACTTTCAAGGGATGCAAACAAAAAGGGTATTGAGAACATCTTTCTCTGTTCTCCGTAATACTACCACAGGTATGTATGGTCATCTCACATTATTCTTTGTCTGCTAACCGTCACAATACAGCAACTTCACGCTATAATGCTGCAACCAGGGAGACGTTAACTCGTCCATTCGCACGAAAATCCACTATTTATCCCAGTGGTACATCAACACCATCAGCGCCCACACGTGGTTACTCCTCTCAAGTTCAGAGTACTGAGTCTACTTCCCCCGCTGACAAGTACGCCCATTGAAGAATGATATTTGGCAGTTTCTAATTGCTATCGCATGAAGCTCATCGATATTTTCTTCCGAAACCTCTCCATGGGACCACGTATTTGAAGACATTACCACAAGACACGCACTCATTCCAATGGCACGCGAGAAGCCCCCACGTGTTGACCTTGGTGGCAACTCGCTGGAACCACGCCGACAAACGATGACAAACCGAGAACTGAGTATTTTCGACGAAATGTTCAACATGATTTTCACCGCGGCAAATGAACGTAGACTGGCGGAGGACGGCGCAGCTTCGGCATTTGACGTCGACACGCGCGGCCCGCTCCGCGATTTCATGAAGAATTTGCCCAAACAACACCGCGTGCACCAAAAGGGCGAGGACCCAGAACTGGATAGGCTCAAGGAACAGCTCGCTTTATGCTCTTCCGACTATGCGATGCTCGAATGGGCTGAACGAGAAGTCTTTGGTGCATCGATTCGCGCAGAGGAGGCCACTCGCGAAGCATTTTCCGCAGGCAAGCCACCACCGTCTCCCCTCCAACCACCCGTATATCCCCGCCTCCTCGCCGCGCTCATGAGCGCGGCGCGCGAGAAGTACGACGATCCCCACCTCGCTCTCACCCTATTCGAGCACGCGCGCAACCTTTCCCCGCTTTCCTACATCTTCGGCTGTACGACGCCCGCATACAACGAGCTACTCGAGACTCGCTGGGGCTCATTCCGCGATCTACGCGGCGTGCACGCCGCCCTCGAAGAGATGCGTGCGAACGGCGTCTCTCCCGACTCGCGCACTCGTGCTCTCGTGGATGACGTCCGTCGTGAGATCGGTGCGCGTACGCTTTGGCTCGAAGAAAGCGAGATGGGGAGCGGCGAAGTGTGGGCGATACTTCGCGAAATTGAGCGCCTCGTGGCCCGTCGCGCGCCTCGACGGACACCGGCGGATGAACACCGACCACGACCACGACAGCGAGAACAAAAACCGGCGCACGATGCATGGAAAGATCCAGAACTGGCCGTAGGCGAGGAGGAAGCTGGATATCGCTTCGGAGAATGGCCAGAGCCCGGAAGGCGATGGCAAGCTCGAGGACGACCTGCGGCACAGTTCTCTTGACGATTATTTCGCTCTAACCCCCATTAAATTTTATTTTCATTGTTCTATGGTAGTTATGACGGTCGCTTGTTATTTGCATTACCTCAATTCTCCACATATTGGCATTTTGAATTATTTCGGAAAGAAACAGATTGATATTCCGAGCACCGACGTTTGCGGAGCCTGATTATGTGGGAAGTGGGAACCATCTACTGTATGCTCCTGGAACCCTAACCCCGCCACATCCTTGTTACTTTGAAGCTTGAAAGCAAGCGATGGCAACTCAACAGACACCCAGACTCATCGCCTTGCGCGCGCTAACAGCTACTTTGACTGATCAAGACCGATAAAGTTCAGTTCGGGCTGTCTGCCTGTGCCCGAGGTCTGGCACTGTATGGGATGTCTGGGAGCCCGGCTGGGTGTTCTCCATGATCTCTAATCTGCTGAATCATAGCGGCTCATAGCTGCTCCGAGGCCCTCCGGGAGCAGGCATTACGGATGGTCTGGTGCTTCTCACTGCCTCGGTCGCGGTGGACTTTACACGTCGTTACACATCACTGGCACTGGCTTCCTGCTTTGTGCGTTTGAAGACCTGGGCCCCAGGCTGATTACATATCCTTTGTTCCAACAAGCCATCCTATTACGTACAATTCGAATGCGTGAGCACCCAGTCCCTACTTACACACCCACTTGCCACCGCCCTATGCCGCGCCACTAGCAGCTATTGTTGTGTGACGTAATGGCGGGCATGAGATGGCGTTTCGCCACTCGTTGCTCTCAGACATAACTGGGGGAGATCTGGGCTCAGAAACTCAAATGAGTGTATCGGGCGCTAAGAGTTACCGACCCCGCTCACAGCCGTCGCATGGCTGCGACGGGTAACGCAACGCCTGCCAGCCAGTGGTGCTTTTGAACGTGCCAGTTGTTGTTGTTGCTTTCGGCCGAATTCAGTCGAGACACAGCATCACCTGCTCGAATCAAAAAAGTCAGAGTCGTGATCATCTGACGGGCTAACACGGGGACCGATCGGCGATTAAGACGCGCACTGGCAGACGTCTCTGGCACCGACAGATCGAAGTCCTGGTTCTATAGAGTAGACTCAGACGCCGTGGGGTTCCTTTCAAATTTCCTCTCAGGAGCGTGCGCCCACCATCTACAGAGCCATCGACCGCGGCGATTACACTAATTGATGGGAAGCAGGGGGAGGTGGCCCGATCGCGAAAGAGCCTGGCGCTACGCCTTCCTCTTGCTTCCGCGGGCCGTCGGGGCTTTTTTGTTCTCGAGCGCGTCTGGAAATTCCCGTTTATGGGTGATCACGAAGACCGTTCGAAAGGTCGAGGTCCAGAGAAAAAAAAAGTCGAACCAGTCGCGCGTTACAGTGGCGGCGGCAGCAGGCGACCAACACAACCCCACGCACGCTCCGTGAATCCCTTTTGTCGTGCTGGACCCTCGTCCGATGCATGGAAGGCC
The DNA here is from genome assembly GCA_003316565.1 of Russula foetens. Taxonomy (NCBI): domain Eukaryota; kingdom Fungi; phylum Basidiomycota; class Agaricomycetes; order Russulales; family Russulaceae; genus Russula; species Russula foetens. The sequence goes on from QFFA01000432.1 coordinate 7,727, forward strand.
ATGAGAGAAAGATCAAAGAGAAGGCGAATAAGGTTAGGAGAGGTGGTCTGAGCGTCTTTTTCATATCGCTCGCTCGCAGGCCCTCTCCCCCGCGCCCGAGGTGCGCCTCTTGCCACGTACCTCCTACGGAAATGAAATGGGGCGGCGACAAATGTGCCGTTTTCGGCATCCACCGACTACCGATCGCGTGTGGCGGAGCATGTCGCCCTTTACGGTCTCTCCGTTCACTCTCACGGTGCTTGCTGGTTTGACAATCTTTAGGAACCATTGGCACCGACAGAACAAAAATCTTTTGCGCCACCTGCGCGCCTATGTCGCTGAGGTCTTGTCTCAGATCCCCTGTGCTGACTCTCCTTCGGACGACCAGGCGATAGTGCACATGTTTTTTCGGTCTGAAGCGAAGACGTGGGAATATAAGGGCGCTTTTGTGACACTGGGATGCCGGTACGACGACATGAGGAATAGGGTCGTGGCACGTTCTTTCGATGCCTTGCGCTGCTGCGCAAGGTATGTGATAAGACATCAGTTTGATGGAAACTCGGACAAAGATGTGGCTCACACGACCCGGTAAGGGAACAAGGTACCAGTATACGGCATAAACGGCTCCTTTTTTCCAGGTCTGGAGACAGTGATAGAGGAAACGTATCTATATCGGAGAAGATACACACCCGGGTTACATTTTTTCCGGATTCCCTCAACCCATGGGCTTCAAATAAGTGACCAGAAGAATTGTGATGGCCGCCTGCTGTTCGCGTTGCGTCTCGGCTTCGTAGAAGAAGTCAGATGCTGCCCTGCAGCAGATTACAACATTCTCCACTGCTTCTAGATCACTACGCTGACGTCACAGCGACGTGCTTGGCAATGATAATGTCCCTAAAATTTCCGTCTGCGTCTGGCATTGTCAACTATCAGCTGCCAATACCTGCCAAGCAGCGTTCGGTCTTCCTCACGCTCAGACTGTCCTAGTGGCGCGCCACTGCTGCCCTGACCATGTTTACATATCAACGTTGATTTACGTGGTATCGTCGATATTTCAAACAATAGAACGGAGATCCTACTACGTAGAATTGTACCCAAGACCCGCGTCAATAGATTTCAAGAACAAAACCAGTAGAACGGAGAGCCAACAGGTTAAATAAATGCGTAAAGGTCGTACGTTAGTGCCTTCCATCTTGTTGATCATTTTTCTGTGGCACCATTCGGCCCATGATTCCGATATGATATTCCTCCAGACCAGAAAATGTATTCAATTACTAATAGGGCCTGCAGGAAAGAGAGGTCAACACCTACGTTATGGACCCTTAGGTGATGCACAACCTGGGCCACTACTTCATATGGCATATCTGAGTTCTCTCAGGTGTATACAGTCTGCAGGAAACATTGGACGCATTGCCAACATTAGGAAACATACCTGTATTCCCTGTCTGTCCTCCAACACCCCACTCAGATCATCTGCCCTAATGTTGCCACGACTCAGCTAGCCGCAAGCCAACTTAAGCTGCAGCTTTTTCAATTGCCGGCTAAGCTCTATCATGTGGCCATCATTGTCACCAGACATGTTGCCGATGCCACCAAGAACCTTCACGAGCTCACACATAAACATGTTGACCTGGAATAAGCCTGCGAGTGTGTCCTCCGTTCTTAGCTGAACAAGCTGGGCATCCTCATCTTGTTCAGGACTCGTCGTCGTCATTGCCATCATCGTCATCAGACGTGTTGCCGGTGCCAACGAGAACCTTCACGAGCTTGCGCACAAACGCGTCGACCTGGAACGAGCCTGCGAGTGTGTCCTCTGTGCTGACGCTGAGCAGCTCACTCAGTTCTTCCAGCATCATGACATGTGTTGTCGAGTCCGCACTCGACCTGATGTTGTTAAGTATCGCCTTTGAGGAATGAGCTGAGCCCAGATATGTACAATCCTATCTGTCAGTAGTCCACAAAGATGGCCGTCACCGCACTCTTCTAGATCTGCAACATTGGCACGATGTCAATACTATCCCTATCGAATGGGGATGAAGGGCCACGAATTCCTGTGAGAACCCAAGCCATCCTTGGCTCACGACTTCTGGATCTTGACGACTAGCGTTGCGTGATCGAGGGCCCCTGGGATGGCGAGCCCCCACGTCTTGGTTTCCTGCGCGATGCGAGTCACTTGCAACTGAGATGTTGACCTAAGTATCATCCCTTGACCGTTGGCGTTCCTCCTTCGTCATCTTCCTTTGAATTCGCGTCGATTATATTCAATTCATCATCACTGCAGCTTGCGAGGCACGTCTCGAACTCGACGTCTTCCACCTGCAAAGGGGTCAGGCCAGAAGTGCGTGGGTGCGGACTGCATGGCAGGCCTGTGGGTAGTCGGAAACGCCGCTTATTTGCGTCCGGCGCCTTGAATGCCCATTTGGGTGCCTGTTTGGATGACTAGGGTAGAAGAATGAGGGGGTAGTTTCCTCCCACGGCACAACGAACAAGGGAGAAGAGATGCCTGGTCGAGTATGTCTTGATGAAGAACTCTGAAAAGAGCCACCAAGTCCGCTCTCAGGGTGGGTAATGTCTCACTCTATGGGCCCATCACGACCGAATGAAAAAAAAGACCTTCGTCGAGTTGTTGCTGCCACGAAGGAGTCCCTCGAACTCAGCCTCAAGAGAGTTCAGACTCCGAGGAACGTGTCCGACAATGTAGGGGCGTAGCCCAACTTCCAGCAGTCTTGACAAGATCTGGCGTACACATGCGGAGCTCCGCGGCAAGGTTGAAGCCTGTCGTGCTTCCTTGATCGAGTGGCTGGTTCTGGGAGCATGGGTGGGTAACCCCGAATACAGTCATTTAGGCGTGTACACCAAGAAAAATGCAGCGCTGCCAGGTCCATCGCTAAACGAACCAGACGACTCATTACTCGATGTGTCTTGTCAACGAACAAAGATGAGTAAGTCATGCTCCATTGCGTTAGTGGCACTGAGATATACAAGGTAGGTGTGGTGGAAAGGTTAACGCCGTGGGACCAACGCAGAAAAGGATGGGTCCAAAATGTGGAGAAAGGGTGGTATGGGTATGCCCTGAAGATGACGAGTGGGAAGTGAGACGTGCGAGGAGGGTGTGTATAAAGACATGGTGGAGAAAGTCGCTTACCAAGTTCAGCCTCACTCCACTTTGACATCGTTACCCATGCCGCCTCCGTCTTCGACACCTGTGCCATCACCAGCGTTCTCATTCACGTCATTGTCCTCACCCACATCACGATCATGCCACATCCCGTCAACTCGGCGAGGATGGGTGGTAGCGCGTATGTGGTGGGGTGTGGAGCGGGGACATATGTCTGAGCTTGTCAAGTTGCGTGAGTAGAGCGTTCACGACCTGGAAATCCATCTTCATGACCCGGGACACCAACTACTTAAATAAGTGACAACGTACTCGTAATGTGTCGGTGGGTTCAGTACCAGCCATCGCACCTGCTCGTGCAGCAGTCAAGGACTCGACTTCATCTGTAATGTCAACACAGTTAGTGATTACGAAGATAGCTATAGTGCAAGAAAAGATGGTACCTATGAGAACTACGACAAAAGTATCCCCGTCCTCAACAAGTTCCATGACACTTCCGAATAACTTCTGCACCAGCTTCCCTGACTCAGAGAACCAGCGCGAGAAAGTGAATGGGAGTTAATTTCGAGTAGACGAGAATGGCCAATATTGGAAAAGCGCTAAAGTACTGAATGCTGTGTACTACCCCGGAGTTTGTGATTTCAATTTGATCATTAGCCGGTGATAGGCGTGCAGTTGAGGTGGAAGGCGAGAGAGGTGAGGGGTGTGCGGTTGCGGGTGAGGGTAGGGTGGACTATTGATTACCTCGTAGGCGAGCGCGATGAGCATGCGGCCCCATGCGATCGCTACGAGCCAGCCGTCGATGCCGCCTGAAGTCCGAGGTGGTGTCCTTGCCGCTTGTTTGGCATGGGAGGTTGTCGCCTGCGTTGAGGACATCGAGCGCAGCGAGCCAGTTGATGGGGTTCACGCGGGCGGATGGCGAGGAAGGGGTCCCACGTGATAATCTTGCCAAAGAGTAACAATGTGACACCAAGCACGGCGCGCACTTGGGCGTGCAATGCCGTGGGTGATTCGTCACAATGGTGAGTACAGCATCTATGTCTGCGGAATTCAGAAAAATCGAATGTGAAGACAGAGAAGCGCACTGATGCCATCCCCATGCTGGCAGACAGTTGGCAGACATGAAAGTCTCGTCGCTCTCGTGGCCACAAGGACATAGTAGCCCGCCCACATTTCCCGAGCCACGATACGATGAGTATTCCAGTAGTGTTCCCCAAGACAGTTTCGGACAGTACCAAGGCACGGAAACACCCTGACCAGCACAGGACTTCATCCGGCTTGCGCCCAGGCTCGGTCCTGCTTCCGCTTGGTCTCCGGACGGAGAGAGGTTTCCACCTGCGGGATGATAATAGTCAGCCAAAACTGAAGCTGCCGGACGAGATGGGAAACGCACCGACGTAGACCTTGTTTCCCCGGAAATTGTCCCAGTCAAATTTCTCCTTGTAAAGCTGGATAAAGCCCCAGTCGCGAGTATTACCCCTGGGTTCGCCGGAGATGACGACGGGCTCAGTGTGGAGGACGAAGCCGATGATGCGCTCGTCCGGGTTCGTCTTGCGTTTGGCAACCTCGTCGTGAAACTTGTACAAGTTGTCGATAATCTTCGTCGCCTTCTCCACCTCGCGCTGGTTCTCCTGACTCTTCTCGGCGACCGCCGCATCCTCGCCCTCGACGAACTCGCCCAGCCTGTTGATCACCTTCTTCGACACCGCGTCGCGGTGTGAGCAAGGTCGCCGATGGTGGCCATCATGGCGTTTGTAGCATTCTAGTAGCCCGTGTTGCCAAGTGCGACGATCTCCTCGCGGGGCTGGCTGGTTGACTTGTGCGTCATGTCTGTGTTGGCGTACGCGGGAGGAGGGTGAGCGACGTAGGCAGCGGTGAGAACGACGACACGGTCGTCGTCTTTGCTGAGGCGGAAGAAGAGGGCGCCGGTGCCCTCGCAGTGGGACGTCTTGAGCGGGGCGATGGAGAGGCGGAGCGTGTACGTGAAAGGCTTGCGGAACTCGGAGATGGGATCGATGAGGGGGCTAAAGGGGAGGAGCTTTGGACCACCAACAGAGTGGGTCACCTCCGACTCGCGAAAAGCGACCTCAATCTTGGGGAAGCGGTTTGACCGAGGATACCCTTGATGGTCTTGGCAGCAGCTACTGCATCGTCGAAGAGCAGAGTCTCGTGCTTCATGCCAATTTACATCAGGAGCGGGAAAAACGGCGTCTTCTCCCCGGCGTTCGCAAAGGCGACGGGGTCGACCGAGGTCCACTTGACGCTACAAGAGTCGAGGAGCTGGTAGATGTCCGTACCGATCCTGAGCCAAGAGTCTGCGATAAGGTGGCTGTAGACAGGGCGCGCGTCGCGGATAAGGCGCTGCCCTTGCGTTCAGGCCGGGAACTGAAGAGCCCAACTTGTAAATGCAGGGAGCCCCGCTAGGCATACCGAAGAAGTCTTTATAAGCGGCGGGGTAACGGTCGGTGAGACGGGACGATTCAAAGACGACACTGCCCATCATGTTGAGGTCGAGCAGGTACTGCCGGTCACAGTGCAGGTCACTTGTCAAGCATGTCAAGCTCTAAGCTCTAAGCTTGACTACGTCACGACAGGATAAGTCATGTCTGCTTATGGTCCAATTAACGTCTAATATGCCGACTTCTCCTTATAAGTCACCTTATTTTAAAACCAGAATACTTGAATAATTAAAATAGAGGGAGACTGAAAAAACCCTTAGTTTTTCTGCACCTGCAGTTTATTTTAAATACTTGATGGTTGAAGCCATGCACCATGCACTTCACTTCTCAATCACAATCACAACTTTCCCAGGGACCAGAGTCAGTTTCTTGAAGGCACTTCACCTATAGTACCACAGCACTCCCACCCACTTCATACATTCCAGCAGATCCAGAACTCCTGAAGCACCATCCTTGAAGTGACACCGCCTAACAGGTGAGGGGACCTTTTCATGATTAGTAATCTAACAGTGGTCTGGCCGATCAGAAGGGAATCATTGCCAGTCTTGTCGAATTGGTCGCAACAAATGATGATCGATGACCATGATTCCGTGAAAACTCGGAGCGAAACCTAACATTTGTTTGGTTATTCATATCTCCAATTTTTACCACGCTAGCCGTCGTGCGACTCGTGGCGCAACAAGTTAAGGTAAAACAAACTCAGCAATCCCACCCATATACAAATCCGTCCCGTGTCCCATTCACCGTTTTCTCCTCGTCCAAAGGACAGATGCTCGAGTTGAATTTCTCCCGCAGTAGCAAATCTACGATGTTGCGAGAGGAAATCGTCTCCGTCTCCATCGTGGAGATAAAACTGGAACAGGTCATGTCCGCACGAGAAAGAGAAAGATGATCATGGCACTTACGGCTCAAACGAATTCACATAAAAAAGGCCGTCATCGAGCTTCATGGGTGGGAATTTCCTGGTCGGAGGCAACACAGGATACGAATCCCACTTGATGTTCGTTAGTCAGGTGCTCAATGTCTAGCGCAGGTACGCAGGAGCATAGTGGCATACCTCTTTACGAGTGACCCAGCCCACTTGATTTTGGAACATGCTTGCGAGCCACTCATCCGATATCCGCTCCATAGAGAATATCTTCACGACCCATTCGTCAGTTTCTTGCCGCTCGTGGGTCCCATTTTTGGTAGACTGCGCCTTCCCCATATACGTGAGACTGTTGAACTCTGGAGCTTTGCCGCCGCGACGAACACCCTCGTAAGTCGTCAAGACGAGCGTTGATGTCTTGGAACCGGGCTTCCCGCCAAAATATACGGGGTTAGGGGTCGCCGCGGTGGTTGTGAGCAGGGTGACATGGAGATGGATATACGGCTGGGGCGGAATCAAGGAGGACAGATCGGCTGGCAGGGAGATCTGGGAAGTGTGGTAAGGCGCCGCGATGATGACGGCATCGTACTCGCGATGTTCTTCCTCGGTAACAACTGTCCAAATGTCACACGAGTTAGTCGAGTACCGCTCTATGCCAAACACCTGGTATAACATTAATACTTAAGGGTTCGCTAGAGAAAAATAGAAGAGCCGACCCACCTCGGTCTTTAGGAAAAGCTGGGCCCCAGATCGTTTTACAAATTCCTCAAAGATTTGCCAGTTTCCTCCCGTGACGCTGACCACGTCATCCTCTACAAGAGAGACGAAAGATTCCAGCGCATGTATGCTGTCGATATTCTGTATAACAGAGGTTGTTAGGCCATGGAACCACAGCAAACTGACAACGTGCCCAACCTGCGCATAATTAACGCGAGTCGCGCCTTCCAGGAGTTCATAAATGAATCTACGAGAGACGCCATGACTCTGGAGGTATTTAGCACCAGTCTGAGAAACAAGCTTCGTAAAGTTCAAGGCGCCGGCGAGCTCCTCGATGGAGGACCAATATAGCGTATCTCGGTCGTAAAGCGAGACGATCTCATTGACTGCGGCACGGACTCTGTACCACGGGATGAAGACGCTCGAGGGTGGAGATTTGAATACTGTAACTCACAGCTCTTGTGTTCTCGTTAGCGACTGGTAGCCATATCTCCACAAAAACTTCATCTTGTCTACCCAGGAGGTCGATTCCTTCAGCTTTCCATGACGGTTTTAAAAATGTTGAGTAGGATGTTACGTGAATTCATACCGTATACAAGGTCTGTTCCCCATCCCAGATGGCCTGATCCCCGCCTTCAAGACTACTCAGGGACAAATTGAAGTCGCTCGCGGCCCGCCACAAATTCTTGTTGACCTCTACAAAGATAGATGCGCCGAGTTCCACGGGTTCGTATGCTGGGTTGTTATATGGGTGAACTGTAATGCTTCCTTCAAAGAAATAAGCCAAAACTGGACGGTATTACATGTATTTAACTTACGGCCTCCTACGTAGTCGCTGCGTTCAAAAATGTCGATGGCGACATTTAGACCACTACGTTCTTTCGCTTTGGAGATCCAGAACGCTGCGGACGAGCCACCAGCTCCCGCACCAATGATAGCGATACGTGGCGATGAGCGTGGTGTGGTTCCTGGCACTGGCACCTCGGGGATATACCTTGTCGGCCAGATGTTTCCAATTTCGAATGGCAATTGAAATGCATGACACAGAGGAGCCGAAAGCAAGGCCAATAACGGTATTGAACGCATGATTTGTAGGAGTTGGGGTGGTCAACTGTTGGCAGCAAATCGTCCTCGGGGGTCGAGTTCTGGCCGCAGTGGGAGCCCGGGCGCCGCGGCAATTTGCTTCTTATCCGATCCGCTTTATATTGCGATAAGCCGAGTTTCCTTCACACGCACTTATTTTGTCTCCCTGATATAGTGCATATGAATTGATAGTTAGTTTTCTCGGTAGGGGGGCAGGGGGTCCTGGGGCAAAGGCTCACGGGATTATCATGATCGTGGTGGTTGATGATAGGAATCATGATCCCGTGACCACGTGATACTGCTTGCAAACATCAGAGCGCGCCTCACTTCTTTTCTCTAGTTCATTCCGTGAGGGGTATGTACTTACTTCACCTGATTCATACACCTAACTAACTGTACATACATTAGAGTCTAATCGCTAGGTACAATATAAATAACTGAAGGAGTCTATCCGCTAGATTTTAGTAATATATCTCAGGCTCTGTTAACACGTTCCGCTCGCTCAAACCCTCCGCCCTTTTCTTCGTGCTTTCTCCACCCAGTATCGAGGGTAGTAAAAAGATGCTACTCTGCCCGATGAATGACATACGACCAGGTCATGTTGATGTTCGGGCCAAGATTCATCATCGTTGAGGGCTTCCATGCTGCATGGAAGCCGTGAATTGAGAAACGGTAAAAAGTCATGGAGTAGCCCACCGCGAGGGTCGAACTCGCAGCCTTCAGATTGCACCCATCGTAAGAGTCTGACGCTCTATCCGATTGAGCTAGGCAGGCAGTGGGATTTTTGAATCTGAACAAGCGTACTGATACTAGACGCTGTAGTGGCTTCAACTGCTCAAGTTACCTCCGTCTGATTTGTTTAAGTGTGCAGAATGCCGTCTGGGGCGACCCAGTGTCCGCTGGTGCAGCATGCATCGTTCTCGGCGCCGTGCTGTCCTGTCGCGAACCTCCTCGCTGCGGGTTTCTCTGTGCTTACACATGGAACGTCGAATGTGGACCAGACATTCTTCACTTACAATGTTACCGAGTTGCAAGTACCTGTCACAGTCAGTGTCGGTTCGGAGGGAGGCTGCCTTAAGTCGCTGTAAATACTGGGGACCTTCCGATCGAGGACGACGGACGACGACGATGCCATGCACGTTTCTAAGTTACTACAGTAGAGAGGGGGGTTTGAAGCTAGCGTCCCTGGGTCAGGAGACCGATGCAGATGTCCAAGGTATATTCATTCACGTATAGGTCTTGTGGAAAGCTTCGGGCGTCACTGCGACAAACTGTGAATAGTCCCTGCATGGAATTAAGAATAGGCAAGCATCTTGCTGAAGATAGTGTATACTAGTAGTCAAGGGGATACTTCTAACGGATCATTTCCCGTCAGTTCACCCACCACCATGACCAAACGTCTCGCATCACCATCGATATTTGTAAACACTCTTCCGTATTCCTTCAAGTTTCGAGTGAGTAATCAGCAAAGGATGGATCGGCGATTGGTCTGCATCGAATTTGACATCCCCATTCCTCAGGGATAACTTGAAGGTGGTGGATTGTCCTCATCATCACTTAAATCCATTAAACAATCTTGAGTATGTCTGGGATGGGACAAGATATTTTCTGGGCGTGAC
>QFFA01000434.1:0-11358 GCA_003316565.1 Russula foetens
ATAACATGCATATTTGTCCATTTAAAAGTGCAAAAAGTAACCCCGAACCTAAGCCGGAACCCCGAACCGAATTACATTAGACCCCTATAAATATAATTTCGCGGGATCCCAACACACACGGAGCAACTTTCGTCCCAGTGATCCTTGGAAGCGATAAAACGACCGTCTCTGTTGCGACTAGCCACACCGAATACTGGCCACTTTATGCCTCGATAGGAAATATACACAATAGTGCCCGACGCGCGCATGGTTCAGGACTGGTCCTCGTAGCGTTTCTGGCCATTCCAAAGAGTATACCATTCGTTTTTTTTAATCCCTTATCATTCTGACATTTTATTGTCAGCCGATAAAGAACACTCCGGTTGTCCCGACTTTCGCCAATTTCAGCGTAGGCTCTTTCACGCATCCTTGGCACTCATTCTTCGACCCCTTCTCTCTGGCGAGAAAATGCCCGAAGTGTATAAATGCCCGGATGGGCAATTTCAACGTGTGGTATGGGGAATTGGTCCTTATATCGCTGATTACCCAGAGCAAGTTTTGCTGGCATGCCTTGTACAGGGCTGGTGTCCGAAGTGGGTAAACATCATTTTTCGTGATGCGCCTCATCTCACGTCTATGTTACAAGGTGCCAGGCACTTAAGGGTGATCTCGACAGTGACCTCTCCCAATTCTCGCGTACTCGTGCATTTACCAAAGGCCTTGTTGAAAAACTCCAAGAGAAAGCGTTATGGGAAAATTATGGCATAGTATCTGCTGTGGTCGTACGTCCAGTATACAATTTGTCTCTACAGCACACTGCTAATTAACTTGCAGCCATTCACAAACTATTTCGAATGCGCAGACATTCATGAGCTCATCGCCCCAGATTTACTACATCAAGTCATCAAAGGAACATTTAAGGACCATCTCGTGTCCTGGGTAGAAGCATATCTCGAGCATGAGCATGGGAAGCATAAGGCGAGCAAGATCTTGGATGACATCGATCGACAGTGGGTTAGTTATATCCATGCGCCAAAACAAATTTGACTCATTGCTTTGACAGTATCGCAAATGCGCCACCATTCTTGGGGCTTCGACGTTTTCCGAAGGGCTGTGGGTTTAAGCAGTGGACAGGCAACGACTCAAAGGCGCTTATGAGAGTACGTTCAGCTATCTGTCCAGTTTCTTCTAATTTTAATATATTTAGGTATACCTGCCGGCGATTCAAGGCCATGTACCATCGCAACTGATCTGCACCTTTTGTGCGTTTTTGGAATTCTGCTATATTGCCCGGAAAAATGTTATCACCGAAACTGATTTATCTGCACTGGAGGATGCTCTTTCGCGTTTCTACGCAAATCGCGAGATCATTGTTACTTCTGGTGTCCGAGAGGAATTTTTGTTACCGAGACAACATTCTCTCACCCACTATTCCCACCTTATCCGGCTTTTTGGGGCACCAAACGGAATCAGTTCATCAATTACCAAGTCCCAACATATCCGCGCAGTCAAGGAGCCTTGGCGGCGGTCAAATCGACATGAGGCACTTGGTCAGATGCTTATCACGAACCAAAGACATGGCCAGTTAACTGCCGCTCGTTCTGACTTTGCAAAACGGGGCATGCTTGAGGGCTCGGTCGTTCCAGACTTATTTCGGGATCGTGAGTTCTTCTCCTTGTGGGCGCCTTTCTGGTAATGAGGTTATCTGCAGTGATGGCAACTTCTGGCTTGGGAAATGAAGTGGCAACGGAGGCCGACAAGGATGGTCATGCGCGGCAAAGAACAATACCAGATGAGGATCCAGACGATGAAGTGGTCGACGAGAGGAATGCAATGGCAGAGGTAGCACTGTCTTCCACCGTCCGTAAGTCATAACTCATTTCTGTAATTATGCAACGCTATCAATTGGCGTTTCTTCGTTAGGAAGACGATGGACTCTCGATCAAGCTGCAGGTTTCCTTGAACGACCTGAATTCCCGGTCCTTGTTCGGAGATTCCTCTTTGATCAACTTAACCCAGATCCTATGATACCATCTGTCGATATGATGGAAGACGTGTACCCTCTCATAGAAAGTAAAATTTGCGTCTTCAACTCAGCTGCCGCAACATTTTATGCCCCAAGCGATATCAGCGGCGTCACTGGCATGCGTCGTGAATACATTCGAGCAACATCATCTTGGAGAAATGGCGCTACACGCTACGATTGTGTCCTCGTCAACATCAAATCCGATGCTGATGGTGCCCGCGGATTTGAGATAGCGCGAGTCTTTCTCTTCTTCTCATTTTCGCATGACAACAAAGAGTATCCATGTGCATTCGTCCAATGGTATTCCTTCGTAGGTACCGAACGCGACGAAGATACAGGCTATTGGATGGTTGAGCCAGATATTGTGGACGGCGAGCCTCACGTTGCGGTCATCCATATTGACTGTATCATCCGCGCTGTTCATCTCATGCCCGTCACAAGGACTGCTTGTTTTGTCGACCGGTCTATAACAATGCACACCTCACTGGATAAATTCAAGCTTTTCTACCTCAATAGATTCGTCGACCACCATGCCTTCGTATCCCTGTGAAGCGGGGATGCTTACCACTCTAAATCCTCCCCAGCGACACCTACCCGGACCTGACCCTCTGACACCTTCTCAATTGTAAGACTCTTCTACATCGCCTTTCTATCTTTGCTCTTTATGCGCTAATCTGTGCGACCCAGGTCTTTCGTTCTATCACCCTGCCCACCCAGCCGCCAACCATCACTCCCGCAACTGGACAAAGACAACGAAGAAGCCCGTGATGAGGGAACACCCGAAAGGGGCGGTATCAGCATCTGGCACGGAGGTACCTAGCATTCGATTCAGCCTCTGCTCTGTCTATATTATTTTCCGTTTACCAACAACACCGACACGTGCACGAAACACATGAACACGACTTGGACGTTCATTCGAATTCCTTACATCACCGTCGCATTCAACATCACACCAAAATGAACGCCCCGCTACGACTAGAAGACCACACAATAGAGCGGCACCCCGCCCTACCCTTCGTTCTCGTCCTTGGTCCTTCTTCTCTTTTCAGTCACAGGGTTCCTGTCGCGATCGCGGCCTTCGGCCACGTTCGTGACCTCCATGCATCACCCTGGAACACACACCCTTAAGAGGGGATCGAGAACGATGCCCCTAAGTCCACCAGATCCGCCCCTAAAGCCAAGTTATAGCCAAGTGACCAAGTTGAACTTAGGGTCACGTGACCCTGAGAGAATATCATGTGACCGGTCACGTGATCTCTCCCCACTTTCCAGGTCACATGACCTGTCATATGACCCAGGCCGATCACGTGATCAGAGAACACGTGATCCCATTCGCTTTGGACGAGTTACTAAGCCATTGACCAATACCTGGAAAGTCATCAAGATTACCAAGCCAAAGGACGCTTACCGAGACAAAGGGAATCCCCGATCAGATCTTGGGATTTCCCAGGGGATTCCCCATAGCCTCTCCAGAGTACGTCCCATATCGGGAACCTCAGCAGATCTTGGATTTCCCCAAATCCCCGATAAGATCTGATAGCCTCCCCATAGACTCTCCTGACCTTGTACTATATATGGATAGATTACACCTGTCACCTATACTAGTGCCGGCCCTAAAGGCTGTGCACAGACCACCCTGTATTAGTATATAAGACCTGTGAAATGTAGCGAATAGTCCCCAGACTATTCTCTTGTCTACCCCCCACTGTTCACACTGGAGCCTTCCCTCCACTTATACATTGTCCACCTTGCTGTCCTCTGTTGTTCCTTGTCCCTCCTCATCCTCTGGATCAGTCACCTCCAACTCAAGTACACCGTCGTCCCTTACTGCTTGCACTAAAGTAGTAAGTTCGCGACAGTTCCTATACGAGGATGGAGTCCCTGAGGTAGTCATAATCTTTCGATTCATGATTCGGGTGCTATTCGCAATCGCGGTTCGCTGTTGCCGACAACCGTTCGTAGTTCGGGTATGGTGATGGAGCTGTCTCGTGTAAGTAAACTTCTATTCGATTTTGACATTTACTGACACATTGGATACAAGATCACGTCGTCATACAAAAATCAAGTTGTCCTTATGGAGATGCAGATCACACGTCCTCCCTCGCGCTGGATACATCTATTTCAACTTAGTCAATTAGTAGTTTTAATTGGCGTACTAGTTTGGAAGGGACATGCAGCATAATTTTTATCTTTATCGTCCCGCTTTCCTGCAACTGCAGCAATTAACTTATTTTTCAAGGTGATCTACCTTACTGGAAGGCGCGTGGAATTGGGCGAAGTGGACGCAGAATCAGCCCCGCCATGAATGAGTCTGGACTCTATCTTCGTGCCCCACATTTCACAATACTTCTCGGCTTAGCTCATATATGTCTACCAACAGGCGCTGCAAATGTTCAACGCGACCGACTTTGCCAACACCGGTTTCGTCTCGGCGGACATCCCCATCACCACCTTCACCACCATCCAATCCGACGAGTCGACGCACGTCTCTGCCGTTGAGGGAACCCTCCTCGCCCTGGGCGGGACGCCGTTGAACTGCACGCTCAACACGTCGGCCTTGCTCACGGACGTCCCGACCATGGTGACGAGCGCCCAACTCGTTGAGAACGTCGGCGTCGGCGCGTACCTCAGTGCTGCCCACCTCGTCGATGACCCGCGCGTCCTCACCGTGGCCGCTTCCATCGCCACCATCGAATCGCGCTACCAAACCCTCCTCAATGTCCTCCAAGGCGCCACGCCCATCCCGCAGCCGTTCGACATCCCCCTCACTTTCGGCGAGGTGCTCGCCATCGTCGGCCCTTTCATCACAAACTGTGACACCGGTGTCCAGGGTACGCACCTTTTCATATAACGCACCCTCGAAAGCTCACTCGCCTCCCTTTTTCCTTTCAGCTAACCCTCCTTTGGCGGTCACTAACACTGGCGCCATCACCCCCGCCATCCAAGTCCTGAGTGAGTCCTACGATTCTCGATTCGCCTCGCGACAATGTGACTGACGAAACCTTTCTTTAAACAACAGCCCTCGCTGACGTCCTCACAACATCAAGAACCTGAGCGTGTACACCACATGCGCTAAACTGTGCGTACGAGGACGGCAGAAAAGCCTGGGCTGAACCATGCACGCGAGGACGACAGAAGCATGCACTAAACTGTGCACACGAGGACGACGGAAGGCCGCGCCACACCAGGGGAGGGGGGATAGCACATTTGGCAGTCACTATCCCGCACGACACTCAAGGGGCTCGTGAGCCCTGGATGTTGTGTACTGCGCTGCACCATGTGTGCCTTTCGCAACTTTGCCCATCGTGGCATGGGAAACTTTTGTCTTTTTGCCTTACTTGTGTAGCAGTTCAAATACTTAGCTGCTCTTTTCGAAACTTGAGTCTACTTGGCAGAACTTTGCCTCTTGAGAAAAGGGGAAAAGTAAATTAAGGTGTGAAAAGTGTGCTCAAGTGATGAGAAGTCTCAGCAAGGGATGATGCATTTTGCTGATGAATCGAACATAAACATATATATATCCTACAATAGGATAACATCCCATCCGCAGGATAAGCAACAAATCAAAATGTCAAAGATACAGTGAATGGACACAATCAAATCATATCTACCACACTTATCAATCTCAATAAATGTCTCATGGATCATCGAATCCAGTACAGAAACAGACGTGGGGCGTAGAAGCAATGACTCGAATATGAGGACGTACATGATGTTCGTCACCATCGCCCATCCAGCCTTGTCATCCTCAAGGTCTTGATCGTATATATTCCCATACGTGTCGTACGCCAGTTCACGGATCATAGACAGAAAGTGTGCAAACATTATCACCATCTGCCGATAGTGCCGTCGACACATCACAGACGATCCAGTAGAGTATCCAGCAGGACATGCCTTGAAGTATCCACCAAGAAACTCGTTCGGAGCCATCGTAAGATACACCTCTTCATTGTTCACTCGTCCAAGATATAGCATTCGCCCCTTCGTGTCGAACCTGACCATCCCATGCTTTCCCTTGAATTGCTTCTGTGGCCGCTTCAGATCCATGTTGAAGCTGAATCGATGGTCGTTGGCAGCGTTCGGAAGCAAGATCTCAAATCCGATAGAGTTCGCGACCACCAGCTGATAGTCGATCATAGTCTGGGACGTATCCAACAAGATCTGTCGTCGTCCGAATTCAAGCCTAAAGCGCTCGTCGATCATGATTTTGTGCCAGTTAGAGAGGAGGTCGATCGCCCGAGGATCCTTGTTCTCGTAGAGTCTCTGAAGCTTAGAGAGCCTCAGTTTGTACACAGTTTTCTCATCGAAAGCGTCAAAGTTCGCAGGGTCATGCAGAGTCGTCGCAATAATGTTCTCAAGAACTTTAGACTGGTCGACGCGATCCCCCAGCTCAGCCAGATATACCTTGGGAACTGGAGCTATATCGACCAAATCAGACGACTGGTCAAACGGACCTGTACCATTGGTCGTATTCTCGTGATCGGATCGGCCACCCAAGTCCACGCCGTTCAACAGATGATTGGTAGTGCTGATTTCATACATGAGAACGATGGACTTGGATATCGGTTACAGTAGGTAGTAGGGACTTACACGTCGTTCATGGTATAATCTTCATCGTTCGCAGTCGGGATGATAGATGAGAGGTTGGAAGAAGTGGACATTGTGATGTGTGGAGAGGTAGAGAAGATCGTGATAATGGAGAAGGAGATGGATAGCTTCAAGTTAACTTGTATGTGGAAGTCGAGCGAGTAGAGAAGTGGGCGAAAAAAAGTGGTTCATGCTCGAAGGGCACGGCGTTTTGAAGGCGGGTATTACGTGCGAAGGTCGGTCAATAAACAAAAATAGGCGAGTGACAGTTAGCCTCGAGGCAGCCATTGGCAGTTGCATGTTAAAATGAATGAATAGGAACACGATCGGAGCATGTAGTGATCGCAGATTGTCTCGCTTCGCTTCTCAATAAAACACACGTCACATTCGATGGTGTTACACATCGCGCCATGTGTTGAACTCGGGCTGAGAGGTGAAGAGCACAGCGATATGAATGTCGTAAAAGATGTTTTATTCCGGACATAAATCGACTCTTCATTTACAAGTCGTATTGTATCTGCACATGCCAGTGACTTACCTGAGTATGGCTCATCTATATGCATCGGATAAGGCTACACAAAAGAGATGGGAATGATAGGAACACAAGTGTCGTGCGTCATGCATATGCTATGCGCAGTTTATACACATATACATGCTCATAGCAGCTATTAGTCCGAATATAGTAATCCGATTGTGACGCGCCTCGGTTATGCGGTCCGTGACCGTCGGATTTCCCGGCACGGTTTACAGTATGCTTTGATTATCGGAGCACCTAAGGTGCGTCTGGATCTATGGTCCATATCCGGACCGACTACATACATGCCTATGTAAGAGAAGAGGAGGGGTCACTTTAGAAGCTACAAGACTCGGAATATAACACAGGACATTATCGGAGATCGGAGCACCTGGTGCGTCCGGATCTACGGTCCATATCCGGACCGGCTACTCACGCGTCTATGTAATCTAGCTACAGGTGCGTGTTCAACGTTCAACGTTCAACAGGCATATCACCTAGTCGACGACATGTTAAAGCATAAGATATTCAGAACAATGCGTATCCGTGCGATTGTCCATAGGATCAGACATAGAGTGTCCAATATATATCGGGATATGTGCTGTAAGGATGCGGCATGCGCTGAGCTCGGAAACGAGCGATGATCGTTGCCCATCTCCACCCAGTACTGAGCATGCACCTGCCATGTTATAGTGCGTGCCGGCCCGTGTGCAGGATTGAACCACATGGCATTGCCGTTATCGCGTTGTCGCCCACAGCCTTGTTTCCCCCTTTATCAAGCTTTATCGCTTGTACTATCACACTGCTCCCCGTCCCTTTTTCCTCTCCTTCCCTCTCGTCTCGTTCCCTGCGACCACGCCTCCCCTTCAAACAACCAGAAACCGAACTCCGCCGCATCAACACAACGAGCGGGGATCATCCAATTTCGTCAACCGACGCACCGCAGCCCGCCTGGCTGCACTCATTGTACGACAAATCCAATACACTGAGCAACTTGTCGCCGGCAGAACCCACGAACATTATCCCTAGCTTACCACATGTAGTACTGATTGTATGTATAAAAGCCCTTGGGTGCGGCCTTGACAACTCAGGCAATAATAGCCCCAATCCTGTTCTCTTAATTTGAGTGCTTTCCCACTCGACCGATTCGACGACCAGCGAGCCTGCCACGCCACTGTTCATCTTGTCTTCTCAGCTTTCTTTCTTGTTTTCTTCTCTCGCCGACCGATCTTGCCCGCCGCTCCTGCTTAGCCTCCTCTCGACGACCTTGTCCGCCTCCAACCGCCGCCCTCGCTCTCGCACTCTTCACTACCCAGATTCGACAATCCACCGCTCCGCACGCCGACAGCTTCGTATTTCCCGTTTTCATCCTCGTGCGTTTCCATTCTCTCTGGAACACGGCCTCTCATCATACCTCAAGACCGATTGCAACACTCAAAACATCACATTCAACAATGCGTATAACTACTCGTACATTTCATCGACTCTGAACGCATATATCAACTGACCCAAACATCCGACAGCAAGTAGGACACGACGGTCAACGATTTCTGGTATGAAGCTGGAGATAACGAGGGATAACGAGGGCATCCGAGGCAGTCCGACGATCGTATGCATACTTAGACAGGCCGTCCTGACCCTCGGACGGCTGGCCTGAGTCTTTTCTTTAGAGAGGTATCTGGAGCCTCAGGAGCAGGTTGAGGAGGCCGGGAAGTGGCGTGTTCGGTGGTCTGCGTGGCGACCAGTATAGGCAGTCCGGTAGCTGTATGTCCGTCAATATAGGGGAAGAAATACGAAGAATAGAAGCGATGGTGGGGAATGGGGCTGAATGGAGAGAGCGAGGACGAGAATACAAGTGGAAGATGGCATAGAGGGAGGATACGTACGATCGATTGTTTGAGATGTGGGAGAATGGCTTGGACCCAGTGCGAACAAATCATTATTGTCTGTAAAAAAGACGGATGAGTGACAATGAAGAAGGGAGAGATGAGACAGAGAAAGTAACCAGGGGACGAAGGTTCATCCTCAGTGAGGACGGGGCCTTTGCGTCCTTTGCGGCTTTTCTTGCTAGACATTCCACGATCTGGGCGTTGGGTGGGAGGGGGCATAGGAGCGGACACATCGTCGTCTGCCTCGCCATCTTCGTCGTCGTACTCATCCTTGTCGTCCTTGTCGTCATCGCCATCGTCGTCCTCGTCGTCATCGTTGTCGACTCTGGTACCTTTTTTCCGGGTGGCTTTGACGACTTCCTCTATAACGCTGTCATCACCCTCATCCATGGGTACGTCATCATCCAGTTGTGTACCGGAGGCTTGAGTCACGTGGGGTGAGCACGATCGTGACAACTCGACTCCGCCAGATGGTGAAGTACGAGGCCTGTTGAAAGGGCGGGTCGAGTAACTCGACGAGGATTCCGATGCGCCTCTCTTCGATGAGGCCATGCGATTTACATTAGGATCGAGGTCTAATAAAACAAGATATATGAGTTGAGATGCGATCGACGTGGTGCAAACGTGGCGTGGACGTGGAATGCCATTGGGTACTAGAGTTTGGAGAGAGGGAATGTCATGATTGAATAGAGATACGTACGTGTGGGGTTGGGAGATGTGTCCTATGGTAAAGAAAGACGCGTAAATGGATGGACAATGAGAAGGAATATGTATGTGTCTACCTTTGATTTACCGGCGCGAGGGATGACCTTGAACTTCCTTGCTTCGTTGATCAGCCACTCGCCGTAACCGAGCTAGAGGTGGGGAAGGTCATATGGATGAAGGTGAGCATTGGGGGATACGCACCTCGTCGTGATATTCGGAAGTAATCGAATGCGCCAACAGATTGAGGTCTGGGACTGTGACGGAGGACATGTCAAAGTCTGCTTCCTTTTCCTTTCCCTTTCCCTTCCTCGAGCGACGCTGCTGGTCCTCGTGTTCGATGTGGGCCTTGTTCATATACGCAACCTAAAGAACGATCGTGAGGAGGGTATATCGACCGTGGACGGGGGATAGAATGCATACATGGCCGATGACAGAAGCCGCGAAGGACACAATGCTTTCTGTACTTCCGGATGGAGTGTCTGGGTCCGAGCATTGGAGAAGCTTGTGCTTCTGAATTGACTTTAGCGATGACAGTAACGACTGTATGTCATCGGACCTCTTGTGTGGAGGGTTGTCCTTCGTGGCAATGGTGGATGCGCCTTTGCTTATCGGAGCGGTGCCCTTTTCTGGGACAGTTGCAGCAGAGGGGGTTGACTGAGGGGGAGCGGTGACCTTCTTTCTACTCTTCTTCTTCGAAGCGGATTTCTTGGACGTTAACACCTGGAACTCTGATCTAAGAGTCGTAGGATCGACTGGTGGTGTGACGTCTTCGATCTCGTCGTCAACCGGGGCGTTTACATAGATGTTGTCGGGGAAGATCCATTTCTTATCCGTGACGATGGTCATCGCTCCGACTGATGAGTCGATCTGCTTCCAAGGAGGGGTGATACTGAAGAAGAAGTCCTGGAGCTCCTGTCTAAGCTGACGGGCGAGAGGACACTCTTTTAGAAGAGTCTCACGATAGGACTCCACGAGAGCAGCCTTGACGACGACGGCCAAGGCAACCTTGTCCCAGTCACGGACGCGGTTCTTAGATTGGGATGTCCAGTTCAGACCGGACATGGAGAAGAGGTGAATGGGGAGGTAAGTAGAGAAGCGCATGTTCCGATCGATAGGTTTAAGAGACGACATTGTGTTGAAGACGTGAGAGTAAGCGATGATGAATTGATCCTGGGACCAGCCGACTGTGGAGAGAAAGGCCTTTACCTCTGGGTGCAAGGGAATGTCTGTCGGGGGGGCGCGTGCGTTCTTGATCCTGGTCGTGTCCATGAGTTTCTTGTCTGTGAGGGGCTTGAATGGGGTGAATTTAGTGATGTCGCCTCTGACGGTCTGGTGCTTGCTCAAGTAGTGGCTGATCTCGAAGATGGACGTTGTGAGATGTGCCAGTAAAGTTTTATAGATCTATTGTGAGTGTGATAAGAGTGACGAGTGGGTGTTGGATGAGGTATGAATATATACCTTTCTCCTGATTCCTGTGCCCTTCCTGAAGAGACAGTCGTTGGCGGCCTGTTTGACGGCACCATCATACATGTCTCTGATGAGAAATGCTCTTGATCCGGTGGCTTTTGACCAAGTTACAGCAGGTGCCAACCACGAGATGAACTATATGATGGAAGGAGGGTGTGTGAGATGGTGCTATGTGGGATTGAGTGATGAGAGGA
>QFFA01000435.1:0-16801 GCA_003316565.1 Russula foetens
CTGAGGGATCCCCGGGGCTGTCCTGGATGAGAGACCCTCCTGGGTAGATGAAACTGCCGGAGGCGTCTCAGATTTATATGAAGAGGGTGGCAAGGTGTGCTTGAGGTGGAGAATCTCACCCCCACTTATCTGTCCCATAGTGCTTTCTGCGTGAATCTGCCAGTTCTCAGAGGACGATGGCTTCGAACGATTCCTCGCTAATGGTTGAGGAGAGTGATGGGAAGAATCTCCCGTGGAAGTGCCAAGTTCGGGTGGGGATACGTCCTTTTGTGTCCTCGTATCGGAACCTGCGTGATGTTTCTCGTTGGGGAGCGCTCCTATGTTTTCGGACTGAGAAGATTGCGGTACTGAAGGAGAGGGGCCATGGTGCGACCGTGCCCTCTTCCAATTGGATGGTGCCTTTGATATTGCGGGTGGCGAGTGCGCTATAGGTGATAGAGACAATGGCACGCCGTCCACGATCAGTCCGAAGGGTGATGAGAAACGTCGGATCACTCACCAGATGGCTGGATGAAGCCCTGACGATCACCTGGCTTGGCGAGAGGGCTATTTTTACCCGGTTCGTAGGTTGGGTCAAGTTGAGGATGGGAAGGTATGCGCGTCTGCCCACTGTCTCCTTCGCCACCACTCGGAAGTCTTGAGGAAGCATGATCGACAGTCTTCTGCAGTGTTTGCGCATTATGCGGACCGTCCACAGCGGCGGCATGGGTTTGCTCCACTGGTCGCATCGAATTCGACGGCTTAATGGGACCAGGAGGCGTTCCGACATCTCTATGGGCCACTCGAGAGGTAGCAGGTGCAGGTGCACGGGATGACATGGAAGCGGGGATGGGGGGTACAGTATGGATTTGGGGGTTAAGGGTGACATTAGAGGGTCGCGGCCGATGGTCCGCACTGGAGACGGTCGAAGAATTGGTTGACGGTGCTCTGGTAATATGTTTAGGTAGGCTTTGTGTCGTCAACGACGGAGGAGGCCGAGTGGTTGAACTTCCCGTCCTAGCTAATGATGACGCCGAATTCGAAGGACGCCCTACTTCTCCTCGAGGTTTGCTAGTGTCAGGAAGACTAAAAGGGCCAGAATCCGACTCGTGGCTGAAAGGAATGTATGTCCGTTCATTGGAGCTCTCTGGAGGAGTATAACTACTCGGGGGAGTCGTCTCGGCTTTGTTGTGTGAGTTATACGGATCAGTCGCAGAGGCCTCTCGGAGCTCACCTTCTTCTGACGCTGTTGTCCGCTTCCGCACCTTTTCCGAAGTTGGTGGCTCCGGAGCTCGCACGGCTTTACCCTCTACTCCCTCGTTTTCCTCAACGCGAGAGTTGTTCCTCCCTAAGTGGTGCGACCCAGATCCCGGCTGATGTGGGGGAGGGGACTCTGCCTTGGTGATGACATTTTTCGCAGGTAAGGCCGGCCGGTGCGAGGCAGTTGAGTGGTTTGAGTGATTCTGCTCATCTGGGTCCAATTTTCCCTTTCCTTCGTCTAAAGAACGTGAGAATTCGGACGGAGATACCCCAAACAACGCGTGGATCTCACCCACAAGCATACCATGATGTGATGGCATGCGGCTGGACATTGGCTTCGCCATGGCTGCGGCCGCGCGAGGTAATGACGGAGACATGGAGACGCCCGGTTGGTCCGAAAGTAGCACAGGAGGGGTAGAGGGATTAGGAGACGGTTGAACAGTAGTAGTGGGGTCAACTTGATTGGCACGGGGTGAGTCAAGCTGATGGTCGGGAGGTTTGATCTTTCCCCCTAGTCCTTCTGTTGTTTGAAGACCAAAGGACGCATCGCTGCTCGTATCTTGTGACTTTCGCGTAGGCGGTACGTTTCGTGTCCCGCTTGAAGAAGGAATGTTATTCCCAGCGGATTTACCGGATGGATTGGCGGATGATATGGGCTGCGCGGCATCACTTTGCCTGCCGTCTTCACCAACGGGAGGCTGTCGTGCGCAGAAAAACTGGTGAGGATAACGATTGCCAATCCCACGACAGTGTGAACTCTCGCCTGGTCATCCCGAGAATTACGCCCCACCACCGTCCGACGACTGCTTGATTCTGACGCTGGGACAGCGGTTGTTCGACGTTCTGCGGTACGAGGACTCTTCGTCCGCAACTGATGACCGGAGACGGCCCCGGGCCTAGCATCTGGGGAACCATCGCTGCGTTCGCGCGGAGAGGTAGTCCTGAGGATGTCTGAATAAGAGAGTCGCCCTCCCGACATCGAGCTACCGGTCGCTCGACGAGACCCCACATCCGTCGATTCATTGTTATTCCGGGATGAATCCATAGAGGTAACCGTGGTATCATTTGATCTCGAGACGATGCCCGATTGAGAGGGCTTGTTGGAGGGACGTGGGGTGTATGGCAGAGCTCTCCCTGGTGGCAATTGAGGCCATGAGTCGTCATCATGTGGCCCACTAGCAGGTACCATGGAGGAAATTTTCGCTGTATCAACAAGGTCACTCAGAGGAAGTTGAAGAGGCCAAAATATCCCCTCTCACCGCATCACACCGATTCCTCGCGGCATACTGCATGCTCGGTGCAGCCCAACAGTCCCGTTCATGTGCCTATACACGCGTGCCAATCCTTCCCCTCCCAAACAGGTCTCAAAACGGTACACATCAAACGCCAGTAATCACGTCGGGGAAATCAAATTGATAGGCCACATGTTCTGCGCAAGGCAGGGTCACCAACGTGCCTCGTGTGAGCAAGCGTGTGAAAGTGACATGCGTTTGAATCACAACTTACAAGCCAGTAGTGTCAGAGACGTCTGTTTCGAGGTTGAGAGCATACTTTGGCTTCGCTGGGCAGGGTAGGGGCGCACCCGACAATAGTATAGGTTGTAACGGTGATACTGATGTGCACAAAACGTCAACTCTTGAAGATTAGCACGTGACACAGCGCGGCAATCGTGAATTACATCGATATCACATCGATAAATTGAAAGAAACGTGGGTGAAGGAGTGGTGAAGGGTGCTATCAGGACAGCAACCCGTCAACGATAACCTTTTTTGGACACAAGGTGATGGGCCATGCTCTACGACCTCAAACCTCAAGGTGAGGACCGCTGGGAAGTACAAATCCTTGTCTCATGTCACTGGCAATGGGAGGGCGACTGCTTTCTGCTCTTTTTGCTGCGTACCCTATCTGTGGATACAATACATAAAATGTCCAATACATAATGGGCAGAACCGAAATAAATTAAAGGTAGGAAATGGTGTGCGAGATAATAAAGGGTCGTGCCAGGAATGTCGTGTTCAAACGCAGCTACTACGTAGCTTCATTTTCTCAACTGCGGCCTCAAGAAGGGTTCGATCAGAGAACCTGTTCGAATGTTATACATGACCGTAGTCATGGTTACAAGCCGTTTGGGCCGTATTGGGGTTCCTCAGGTCGGAGTCCTTGCCACGATAACGGGAGGCGCCGACTGGAGTAAAGGAGGGAAGGACCCCATCGAACAGGGGAGGGCCGGGATCCTGAGTGTCATCGTGAGTTCCAGAATTTTGAATCCTCACGGTAGCGTATTGATCTAAGGAAACCCGAAGGGGGAGGGACCCTGGGGCCAGAGCAGAGTGTGATGTTGAGGTTCATGGGGGGGAGCGATGTGAGCTTGTTTGTTTGTTTCGGTTTCTGTCTTTTTGGTTCGATTGCCGTGCGCCTCGGGAGCGGTGCCCCATGTAACGCTTCTAGGAAGGGGTGATTAGTTTGTGTTACAGTGGATTCTATCTGTGAAGGGGCCATTGTGGTAAAGGTGCTGTGTCAGAGGGGGAGGGGGCATCGCCGAGTCGGTATGGAGCCAAACATGACAAGTGGGGACTGTTCTAGTTTTTGTTTTGAACCGGATCACCATCAGATATTGGAGGGAAATGGAGCTAGTAGTACATGAGATGGCGGAAGTGTCAACGTTGCCTTACGTCGCACGGGTGGCGGCTATGTCTGGTAGCTCAAGGGGAGGGTGCAACACGGAAACAACTTGTAATGAGGCATCGGACGAATATCCAAGTACGGTAGGAGGGGGGAAAGTGGGCGAAGTGGCAAGGTGAGCGTCTGCGGCCGAATCTGATCGATGACCTTCGATAGTACACACTGGATATGACCGTGGGTCGGATAGGATGTCGGCGTCATCGTCAGTGGAGGAGGAAAATGCAACTGGGGCAGCGTCCGTGTCGTGATGCAAAGCGATGTAGCTATGGCGTATTTTGCGGAGAACATCGGTGCGAAGGCGGCCGTCATCCCCATTTTCCCTTGCGAGTAAAACGGTTTCATTCCACAAGGCACAAAAGTCGTTCTGCAGGCCAGGAAGCGTATCGCGTATGTTGAATCGGGTACGCGACGAGAGAACCCATGGCGTCCAGGAGCCGGAGCGAATTGACCGACGAGTGATGTGTATCAAGATGGAAAGTAACGCGCTATCCCCATGGGCGACAATGCCCCGAAGGGCACGCTCCGGTAAGCCAAAGACGTCACTGGCGAGCCGAAGCCAGTGGTCATCGCGCTCCCGCACACTGGCAAGGATGCTGGCGATAATCCATCGCATTGGCTCGGCAACAAGCTCAGTCTTTCCGGTGCACCAGCGCGTCAGAGCACGGCCCATCTCAATTGATTGCGGTACTTGGCTCCAGAGCGGTTCGAGAATAGTTTTAGAGGGTGCCTCGGGTCCAAAAGCCGCATTGGCCACGTTCAGGCAGGTGATGAGTCCGTCGCTTTTGTCTGAGTTCGAGAGGGAATCGGATGAAAAAGTGCGCCGTAAGAATCCATACAATGCTTCTCGAATCTTTGTCTGAACTGGAGAAGGGAGAGGATCTTGGTATAACCCCGATTTGCAGAACCCAGGGATGGCGTCGAAGAACCTTCGCAGCGCGTCATCGTTGTCCATGGCAAGCAATGTCCGCTCTATCACCATGCCATCGATCTCCGACGACGGCTCTGCTGCCACGTCTTCGACCTCTGTCCATTTACCCTCGACGAAACCATCGCTGTAACGGGTGCTCAGGTCATGATAGCGTTTCTTCGCATCGGCACAAAAGCTACGAAGGGGTCTTATGTAGGTGCAAAGTTGGAGCACCAATCTTGACACCCCAAGATATAGGCGGAAAGCAGGAGGGGAAAATGGCGTGTAGAACAGGTTCTCTGGAGTGAGAATCCCATCCACCGTAACAATTGCGTATCCACTCATGGCAATCGCGACCCACCAAACCACAGTACCGAAGGCAACACGATTGAGATTGAAGAGATAAATAAGGCCGCCTGCCAGGAAAAGGAAGATAGAAAAATGTAGATAGAGAGGCGATAGGCCGGCACCCCAAATAGCATACGGCCCCAGAGCGCTTTCGGCAAATATTGCGCGGATACGCGCTCGCTGGTCTGGGGAATAGCGTGGATGCTGAGTGACCGTGATGTATCGATGTGCCCAGTGCTTTCCTAGCGTCGCCACGGTAGCTCCCGTAAGACTGATAGCTAAGCTTAGGAACCAGAGGGAGTTGACCCAGATGGCATACTTCGGAGGAGAGAACGCAGGGGGTTCGGCCAAGGTAGATGGGATCGTTGCATCAGGTAGACTTGAGTTGGCGTAAAGTTGATAAATGTTCTTCAGGTAAAAGGCGGATGTATCTTGGGAGTTGGGTTTGAGGTCCGGGATAGAGACTGTAAGCAATACACCAACGGTAGCAGCGAATAAACCGGTCTGTGTCCCCCTGTATATGTGCGCAGTCACATGAGGTGTTGACATGAGGACTCACGAAAACGAGGGTGCCATCTGCATCTTTCTGACAACGTTCGGTTATCTTGTTGTCGTCGTCTTGTGCAATCTTGCAGTACATGGAGTAAAGCGGCCACGAGCTATCACCGTAGTTGAAGTTCTGCTGGGGTACCTGCAAGGGCGGACTCGACACTGGCTCTGACTCGGGTTGGTTGTTGCGATCATCTCCATCTATTGTACATATTGGTGATCAAATGTGGTAAGGGAAAGGCGAAGCAGTGGCTACGATACCTATTCTGTCTCCACTCTCGATATCTGGCGGAATGCTTAGGGCCCCCGGCATTGGAGGAGACGGCGGGGTATGGGGCGAAATTGAAGGCTTGGAAGGAACCTCAACTCGGAGAGCACTTAACCTTAAGGCCTAAGGCCTAAGGCCCGGCCGTAGCCGCACGGAGAACACGAGGTCGACCGTGTTGCAATGATATTGACAAGCCCAATCAAAATGTACAAACGCCTATCACTAGGTGCTAACGGAAATTAAGAGAAGTTGGCTTTGCATGAATGACTTCCTTATACTTATGAGCTCTGCACTTTAAGGATGGACGTTGAACGTTGAACCCTAGCGAAAATTGCTGGTGGAAATCACGTCCGGCAATCCATACAATACACACATTCGATGTGATGTGAAGGGTGAATCTCTGGTATTGATAAGAGCCCCTTTTCATCTACATGCTTTTTGCTTTTATGATGAAATGATGACAGTAAATTTGTTAGCTTGCTGCAGAGATGAGACCGCAAATGCCCCTCTTGACATTATAGGTGGACCCTTTGACATAGCACTTACGATTTCGCTATGCTACGGGGAAATTGCGATACTAAGGGAGAACATAGGGGACTGTCCCCAATAGCGAAGAGTCCAGTCGCATGCGACTCCGAATGATGGGAGAGTGATACACGCACCCCGTTCGTTGGTTATTTGTCCTCCGTTTGCCCACCCCACCCAAACGAACCAAGTCTGTCTAACACTCGTCGATACTTTCGGTATTCCTGATGCCGATATAAATCGAAGGGAGGGTGAGCTTGTGGGCCAAGGGAGGAGGGAAGCATTTGCAAAGCGGCGACGCGCGTTCGTTTTCGGGACTATTGTCATGGTAGGTGGCCACAATTCGCGTGTTTATTGCTCTATAAGCAGTGCTGCACCATGCTTGGGCATGATCTCCCTGTACTGTATTCGTAAGGTGAGGGGTGAGGGGGTAAAGGTGAAGTGAAATGGCCATCCGACGAAACCCCCATGTCCGCAGTCACAACGCGTCACGAGTTGTCACGCGATTTCGCAGTGAGGAGAGTGAGCGTGACAAAGTGTGACAAACGGAACAGGAGAACTACCGCACCTTTTTTCTTCGTTCGTTCAACTTCGCACGGATCACGGATGAAGGTAATAGTACAAAAACTCAAAGAAAAAATGTTGCGTCTCACGGGATGCCGAAATCGGGGTAGCGAAATGCGAAATATCGTGACTTATTACGTCATCATACCACGTGGGGCCTGCGCGGCGCGAGGTGAATAGGTTCGAACCTCATTTGCAACGAACGATGTACGCCATGAGAGAAGCCTTCAAGCAAGGAGTACGGAGGGTGATAGATAAAAGGTATCCAAAGCAGTATTAAGGGAAATGAGGGTTACGAAAGCGTGAGCATATGCGAGAGTCGACAAAAATGTGTGAGAGGAAGAAACAGTACATCCTTATCCTTCAGTCTTACAGATGCAGATGATAAAGGTGAGGGCCGGACGGACGGACAGGGCGGCGATGACAGGGGTGAGGTTGGACCCATGTAAGATGTGTTATCGGATCAAATGAGTCATGTATGATGGGATGGAGGCCAATGTCGTGGTTGAGGTGAGGAAGGACGTCGGGATAGGGGTCGATATTAAGTCAGGGACTTGTAGTGACCCCGGCGTGCTACTAAGTAAGGCAGCCAGGAGAAGCTGAACGATGGATTGAGCCAGGTGTATCTGGTATGTTGGGAGTGTCAGCGTTGCCTTGGCCCATGGGGGACGCCGTCCCCTGCAAGTTAACATGAAGGGTGGGCGCGGGTCTCTCTAAGGTTGCATGATGGGGCGAGGCATCTAGCGAGTGGTCAGGTGTGGCGAAAGGTGAGACAGCGGGAAGAGCGGTGATAGGGGGTGTGTGAGCCGACGCTGGGCCTGAGGGATGGCCGTCGATGTTGCACGACGGACACAAAGATGGCTCCGATAGAATGTCGGTGTAATGACCCTCGGTGGTGTGGGAGAAGGCAACCGGAGCAGCGCCGACGTCTCGATGTAAAGCCATATGACTACGGTGGATCATACGGAGAGTATCGATGCAAACGGGGCGGTCGTGTTCATTTTGCCTTGCACGTGTAACGATTTCATTCCACAAAACACAAAAGTCATTCTGGAGCCCAGGGAGTGTATCACGTATGTTGAAACCGGGTCGTGAAGACAGAACCCATGGTGTCCTGGACTGAGAGAAAATGGACTGGCGAGTAGTGTGGATCAGGATGAAAAGCAACACACTATCTCGACCATGGGCGACAATATCTCTAAGGGTATCCTCTGGTAAGCCGAATACACCAGCGAGTGCAAGCCAGCGGTCATCGCATGCCTGCACGGCCGCAAGGATGTTGGCAACTATCCATCGCAGGGGTTCAGTAATACCAATAAGCCCAGTTTTGCCAGTGCACCAGCGCGTCAGAGCTTGCCCCATCTCGACGGATTGCGGTACTTCGCACCAAAAAGGTTCTAGAATAATTTGCGCGGGTGCCTCGGGTCCGAGTGCTGCGTGGGCCGCGTTCAGGCAGGTGATGAGTCGATCACTTTTGGCTGAGTCGGAGAGAGAATCGGATGAGAAAGTGCGGTACAAGAATCCATACAATGCTTCTCGGATCTTTGTCTGAACTGGTAAAGGGAGAGGATCTTGGTATAACTTCGATTTGCAGAACCCAGGGATGGCGTCGAAGAACCTTCGCAGCGCGTCATCATTGTCCATGGCAAGCAATGTCCGCTCTATCACCATGCCGTCGATCTCCGACGACGGCTCCGCTGCTGCATCTTCGACCTCTGTCCATTTACACTGTACGAACCCGTAGCTGTAACGGATGCTCAGGTCATGATAGCGTTTGTTTGCATCGGCGCAAAAGATACGAAGGGGTTTTATGTATGTGCAAAGTCGGAGCACCATTCTTGACACCCCAAGATATAGGCGCAATGCAGAGGGGGAAAATGGCGTGTAGAACAGGTTCTCTGGAGTGAGAATCCCATCCACCGTAACAATTGCGTATCCAATCATGGCAATTGTGACCCACCAAATCACAGTACCGAAGGCAACATGATTGAGATTGAAGAGATAAATAAGGCCGCCTGCCAGGAAAAGGAAGATGGAAAAATGTAGATAGAGAGGCGTAAGACCAGCACCCCAAGTAGTATACGGCTTCAGAGCATTTATGGCGAAGATTGCACGGATTCGTGCTCGCTGCTTTGGGGTATACCATGGGTGTTGTTGAGTGATTGTGATGTATCGATGTGCCCATTGCTGTCCTAACGTTGCCACAATGGCACTGGAAAGACTAATAGCCAAGCTCAGGAACCAGAGCGAATTCACCCAGATGGCATATCTCGGTGGAGAGAACTCAGGCGCTTTGGCCAGAGTGGATGGGATCGTTGCATCAGATGCGTTTGGGTTGGCTAAAAGTTGATAGATGTTCTCGAGGTAGAAGGCAGAGATATCTTGTGAATTAGGTTTGAGGTCCGGGATAGAGACCGTGAGTAATGTGCCGACGGTGGCAGCAAATAGACCTGTCTGTATCCTCCGGTTGATTTGTACAGTTAGGTCGGAGTTAACATGAAGGCTCACGAAGACCAGGGTGCCATCCGTAACTTTTTGACAGCGTTCGGTGATCTTGTTGTCGTCTTCTTGTGCAACCTTGCAGTACATCGAGTAGAGTGGCCACGAGCTATCACCATAGTCGAAAATTTCCTGCGATGACTGGGATAATTGTGCCACATCCGGACCACGGCTACCACCTATTGCACGTATTAATATTGGTCACCAAATCTAGCGAAGGAAAGACTGAGCAGCCGTCACAATACCTATCCTTCCCATTTCAATATCTGACTGTGTGTATTGAGTCTGAGACATTGGAAAGTGTTGGGGGTAAGGGGCGTATTCAGAGCTTGAAAGGACCTCCGAGTCGGTGGCCCTTAGGATTACTATATGACCCGTGGCCTCACGGAAAACACGAGTTTGACATTACCACGTTGGTTACCTGAAAACACAAACACCCACGTGCTGACGCGACATGTAGTTTAGGGATTGCCTTTGGCGTGCCCGTGAATGATTAATTTTAATTATCGTAGAGGGCTGGCAGTGACACGTGGCAAAGGACAAGTTCCTTCAAGCGTAACGGTGCGGTGGCAGTCACATGATTTATTTTTCTGCCGCGGCCATCAATCCGAGTCTATGCTCACATTATTTAGTCAACACGTCATTTATGCGCTCTCAAAAGGGGTAAAAGGGTAAGACAAGCGAGAATGGTACACGCAAAGGGAACCACAACAGTGACTCGCACATTCGAAGCTCTTCGAATCCTAGAAATTTAAACGCGTCGGAGCACCCATTCATCTCTCCTATGCCTCATTCGATCGACTTTACGAGGGTATCGGTTCTGGGTCAATGAATCATGTATTAATCACAAGCAGAACCGAAATACGCTGAGTATAGGAAATAGACATGGGAGAACACTGAAGTGACGTGCTGGAATAGTGTATTCAAAAGGCCACTTCATTCTCCCGACTATAACGTCAAAGAAGCCAACGTAAGTTGCAGAGAAACATCGTTCAGATACTCGCACTGTCTCCGAGAGACATCAAGACCACTTACAACAGTGCTAAGCGTCGACAGGAAACCAGGAAAGTGAAACCCACTGGGGGCCGAAACTCACCTACAAGTCATGGTTACAGCTCGTTCGCTCCATGCTAGGGGTCTTCAGGTCCCGAGGTCCTTGACACAATATCAGGAGCGCGCGGCGTTGACTGGTCTAAGTGAGGGGAGGCCTCCATCGACAGAGGAGGATTCTGATCTTGGGAATCGTTACGCATGCCAGTAGTTTGCGTCCCCATAGTGGCGTGATGATCTGAAGTCGTGGTATTCTGGGGAAGAACGGACAGGGGTGCGATGGCAGAGAATGAGGTTGGAGTCTCTGGTGCCTCAGGGATTTGATCGGTACGTGTTATCATTGAGTCCAGATATGAATGGGACATCGTAGAATTGGCGCTGTGGCCG
Source organism: Russula foetens (assembly GCA_003316565.1). Classification (NCBI taxonomy): domain Eukaryota; kingdom Fungi; phylum Basidiomycota; class Agaricomycetes; order Russulales; family Russulaceae; genus Russula; species Russula foetens. Next base: position 11,019 of record QFFA01000435.1, read on the forward strand.
AGCGAATGCCTCATGATGGAGGTCGGGGAGGAACCAGATGCTATAGCGTCGCGTTGGATCGTATTGGCGGCAACTACTGTGTCTGGAGAGTCAGCAGAAAGGGTGTGGACATCTGAGGGAGCAGGTTGCAACCGAGCATCGTGTGCATGGTCAAGTGATGTGGAAAGGGGGGACGTTGGGGAAGTGGTCATAAGGTGGTGAGCGGCAGGATGTAAATGATGAGCGGCAATGTTACATAGCGGATACGACGACAGCTCGAATAGAATGTTGGCATTATCGCTGGTGGAGTCGGAGAACGAAGTCGGGGCTGCGTCGGTGCCTTGATGTAAAGTGATGTAACTATGGCGAATACTATGGAGGATATCGATGAGTGCGTGATTTTCCCTTGCTTCCATGACGATCTGATTCCACAAAGCGCAGTAAGTTTGTCCAAAAGCCGCATTGGCCACGTTCAGGCAGGTGGTGAGTCCGTCGCTTTTGTCCGAGTCGGAGAGAGAATCAGATGAGAAAGTGCGCCGTAAGAATCCATACAATGCTTCTCGGATCTTAGTCCGAACTAGAAAAGGGAGAGGATCTTGGTATAACTTCGATTTGCAGAACCCAGGGATGGCGTCGAAGAACCTTCGCAGCGCGTCATCGTTGTCCATGGCAAGCAATGTTCGCTCTATCACCATGCCGTCGATCTCCGACGACGGCTTCCCTGCCACATATTCGACCCCTGTCCATTTACCCTCGACGAAACCATGGCTGTAACGGATGCTCAGGTCATGATAGTATTCCTTCGCATTGGCGCAAAGGCTACGAAGGGGTTTTATGTATGTGCAAAGTTGGAGCACTATTCTTGACACCCCAAGATATAGGCGCAAAGCAGAAGGGGAAAATGGCGTGTAGAACAGGTTTTCTGGCGTGAGAATCCCATTCACCGTGGAAACCACGTATCCAACCATGGCAAACACGACCCACGAAGCTACAGTGCCGAAGGCAACACGATTGAGATTGAAGAGATAAATGAGGCCACCGGCCAGGAACAAGAAGAATGAAATATGTAGATAGAGAGGCGAACGACCAGCCCCCCAAATAGCATACGGCTCCAGAGCATTTTTGGCGAAGACTGCACGGATTCGTGCTCGCTCGTTTGGGGTATACCATGGGTGTTGAGTGATTGTGATGTAGCGATGTGCCCATTGCTGTCCTAACGTTGCTACAATGGCACCGGAAAGACTGATAGCCAAGCTCAGGAACCAGAGCAAATTCACCCAGATGGCATATCTCGGTGGAGAGAACGCAGGCGCTTTGGCCAGAGTGGATGGGATCGTTGCATCAGATGCGTTTGGGTTGGCTAAAAGTTGATATATGTTCTCGAGGTAGAAGGCAGAGGTATCTTGTGAATTAGGTTTGAGGTCCGGGATAGAGACCGTGAGTAATGTGCCGACAGTGGCAGCGAATAGACCTGTCTGTATCCTCCAGTTGATTTGCACAGTCAGGTCGGAGTTAACATGAGGGCTCACGAAGACCAGGGTGCCATCTGTATCTTTTTGACAGCGTTCGGTTATCTTGTTGTCGTCTTCTTGTGCAACCTTGCAGTACATCGAGTAGAGCGGCCATGAGCTATCACCATAGTTGAAATTTTCCCGCGATGGCTGGGATAATTGACTCTTTGCCGCGTTGGACGGAAGGCGGCTACCATCTACTGCACATATTAATGTTGGTCACCAAATCTAACGAAGGAAGGACCGAGCAACGTCACAATACCTATCCTTCCTATTTCAATATCTGGCTGTGTGTGTTGAGTTTGAGACATCGGAAAGTGTTGGGGGTAAGGGCGTATTCAGAGCTTGAAAGGATCTCGGTAGCTCTTGAGATTAAGACCCGTAGCCTCACGGAAAACACGAGTTTGACAGTTACCACGTTGATAACCTGAAAGCACAAACGCCCACGTGCTGACGCGACATGTAGTTTAGAGATTGCCTTGAGCTTGAATGATTGATTTTAATCATAGAGGGCTGGCAGCGACACTATGACACGTGGCAAAGGACAAGTTCCCAAGTCCAAGTCACGGTGCGGTGGTAGTCACATGATTTATTTTTCAGTCGCAGTCGCAGCCAACCATGGCAGGTCATCAACTTATGCTTGTGCTTGTGTCACCCTGACAGCGACAGCAACCACCCTTGATCACTTTATCCTCTTCGCCTCTTCGATCTGACCGCCAGACCACTATGCCATCACGTGCCCCTGCCCTGTCTTGCCACTGTTCGTACTTTATGAGTCGAAACCCTTTCCAACTAACCTTCCACTCGCGGGTTTCATTTCTTGCAATGACTTGCATGTCCCTCGTCATCTCGATATCAACTCCAAGATGAACAACTTGTTCTTTCCACACAACCTTTGAAACGGGTGTTTTCACCCCGGCTCTAGTTCACTGTTCCCGTCGATCCCTCCGCTCATTGGCGAGGCTGTCCTGCATGTGTGTTGCACGGCCTTTATTCAGTACCACTGTGGCACCCTTGGCGCTTGCCCAGATTCGTGCGTACCTGTTTTCTTCATCAACGCAGGGAAGGCTTACGGGTACCTTTTGGTCTTATGATAAACGACCATACTAGCTGCGCTTACACTGCCGTATCATCATGGGGTTCCGTCTGGACGTCATAAAGAGAATCGGGTGACTTTTGAGGCGGCGAGGAGAGATGCGAGTCATATCGGTTATGTGCCTATGTATGTGCTCCTCATGAACCGAGCATTTCTGGAGCTGATTGGACACAGGTATGGCAGATACATGATGGGCATCCTTGGACTGTAACAGAATAACAGCTCCCGTACGGGTTTTTCTGTCGTTATCCTCAACACTTGCAATCCTCTGGTTCTGTGCGTGCTCGACGGCCAACATCGAACCTCATGCGTGCAGCTTGCACGGCTATCCCGTCTATATGGAACTCTTCTCCGTGCCTTTCCTTCATGCCTTGGTGATATACCTTTTCAACGTAGCTCACAAAGGTTCGACCACGCGACTGTCTCTCCGTGTTGGTTGGCACAAACCTCGCTGTATAACTTTCTAGGACAGTACTGATCGTATGCGTCCATGAGGTTTCGAGGGAGATCTATAGGATTCAAGAGGTGTTCATGGGGACATGGAATTGTCACGGTGGTGGTACCGTGCTCGTCCGTGCGGAGATGTGTCTATCAAATTGACGCCTTGGACATGCGTCACCGCATGGGCAACCCAGGATCCATCATTTCTGCTACAATTATGGCGACGACGACTGGAGCTTTGTCATCGGTGTCCTCTTCGAGATAGACCTTAGCTGTAAGCATGAAGCGCTTTTCGAAATATGCACGTGATGAGATTGAAGTATATCTTGCAGATGAACGCTATATAGTGTACTTTATCTAGTACCCATCGTGTCGTATGATGCCTCTGCGAGGCCCCGTGGCAGACAACCACCCTACATGACTCTTCTGTTCCTCTTCCATGACACCATCGCACAAGTCAAGACACTACGCTATCTCCCCTTAAAATTGGACTTCAAGGCTGTAATCGACGAAGCAAGAAGAAACACGCAGGAAAGGAGGTGTTATACCTTCCAATCTTCGCCTCGTGTCTACATCATGATGCACCGTCTTGTCTGGAAAACGAATTATCCGTTCCGTTGGAGCGCCAAAGTCAATGCCGAAGTCGATCACCCTCTTCACCATTCCCCTTAACAACCATACAACCCTTCTCATTCCGCATCTGATCCCGACATCTTCCACAATTACGCGCTGAGGTGGCAGACTGGTAGTCTCGCACAGAGCGGCACGTGCAGACCTCAGTTTAGACCAGACACGTGGTAAAAGACGCTCCCATGGGTCACGAGAAACATCTGCAACGACTACTGTAGTACGTCCCGTGGTTGTTGCGCGCACGAAACACCTGTCCACTCTTTAGCGTATAGAATCTCATACCCCCAGCCCGATGTCTCTGAAATGATCGGCTCGTAAATTACATCTTGACTAACTTCGTTTGGACGACACACGCCTTGCTGCCTCACGCAGAGCATGCTCAGGCTGAGTTTGATTGGCCGATGTGATGACTTGGTTCGTTGGCCGCCAAACTTGCGTCGCACATTCGCCGCTTTAGAGGTAAATTATACCTTTTATGGGAGAAGAATGTTGTCACACCCCTACAACGGATGGTTATAACAGTCGAACAGTGTGACGACGTACAGGCGTGCCGCAGGCCTCAAGTTGGCAGCACGGTGTGTCGATTCTTAGAACCAAGGCTTTATTATCCTTCTACCATGTTCCGGCCAATCCGCTCACCACTTGACCTCTTTTCATGGAGTTAGCGGGCGATGGCAGCTCACAGTCTCACTCGACCCAGCACAAAGCTCTGTCAAAGTCACCACCTTCCCCCAACAACTTGAACGCTCCACAGACCGTTCTTACTTCGCGGTCAGGAGATATTGTGTTTGGGTCTGGGGATATGCCCAACAATAAGGACGAGTCGACGTATCCTGAATCTCGTCCGGGAGTCACTCCACGGACGTTGCAAAAGGTGCCATCTTATGCGGACTTCACTAAGATGGCACTTTCCCGTAGCGATTCTCAGGGAGTCACGGGCGCTAATCCCACGGTCCCCTCTAATCAACCATCGGGGAGCAGGCATCCTCGTCTTGCAGGCAATCCGACAACCGCTGGTCCACTAGCAGGGTCCTCGAGTGGCCCAAGGATAACGAAGCATAAGGACACAAGCCAGTTTGAAACCGCGCCCAAGGCGCGCTCCCAGCGTGATGATCAGGTGAGTCTAGTATTATCGTCCTACTTCTGCACGTAGCCCTCACCAGTAGGCTTCCGTTACAGCTTCATAGTAGTACAGACGATGCGCAGGGTGTTGCTGTGCAACCCATATCCTCCTCCAAGCCATCTGGCACGTCCACTTCGATGGAAGGTCGTACACGACCGCGGAATGTACCGTCTTCGCGAGCGCCGCAAAAGACCAGTAGTGATGCACCCTTCGGGCTTCCCAGAGCAGAAGAGCTGGCTGAAGGGAATCAATCACCCCTCCCCAAGGCGGACTTATCTCGCGAAGGAAGTACGATGAAACCCCTCGCCCAACAAGTCGATCGTATTGCTTCCGTCCATCCGCCGCATAAACCCTTCACCCATTCTACTCCTGCTCTGAACCAACCGAGTGCCTCTGTGTCTCCGTCACCATCTGGTCCAGCGCCGGCCATAACGACGACAGGGTCAAGTTGGATGCGTCCGGCCCACCGCGACGATCGGGGTGGCATAGCCACACGCCCTCCTGATGAAGATAAACGACAAGTATACCCTAACGAACCAAGTTCCACGAGGGCCACAGCCTCATCACGTGATCCACCGTTTCCCCCAGAGCACGTTGCCTCCGAGGTCGATGTCGATTCGCTTTCCCTGCCACGGAGCTTGGAGAGGAGCAGCCCCCACCTTCAAGGAATCGAAGGAGCTGAGCGCGAAGCTAAGCGAGCTGCGGAGACTCTGACTTCGGACAAGAAAGGTGGAAAGCGGACAACAGCGTCTAAGGAGCCCGAGATCCACCAGGAAGACCCCACCACTGATCCGTATAGTGCCCACCGTCGTAAGCTCGAGTCAAGTCCTCCGAGAAGTCATGCTCCGCCGGATATCAAACCACACCCGAAAGCCCCTCCACAAAGCTCCGTCGAGCTTACATCCCAGTCTAGCGTCAGTCGCGAGTATGGTCCAGGCGCGACACACCTCCCTGCCTCCGGCGAATTCGGAAGAAATACCGGACGTTCAGATGCGATATCGTC
>QFFA01000438.1:0-12745 GCA_003316565.1 Russula foetens
GAAAAGGACCTCGAGGATGAAAACCTTAAGGAACTGCTTACGAGAAAGCTCAGAGAAAACAAGAAACAAAAGAAGAAGGCCGCTGCCGGTGAAGGTGAGGAAGGAGGGAAGTGATTGTTACGTTATCTGGGAGCAGGTGTAAGAGGAACGAAGAACCGAAGGAGGTACGATTGGATAGCGGTGGTGTAAGAAGATACAATTACGCCGGAGATCGGCCATTATGTAGACTAGGCCGACAGGTGTGAATGGGATGCTAGCCGCTGCTCCGCGTCGTCGGCAAACTGGCCGATGGTACGGACAACGAGGTCGACATTTTCTAGAAACGAGTTGAGTGTAAGACGGGCTAGTCGGACGGTTAACGTGTAAAATGTTCTGTACACGGTAATCAATTAAAGGAAGAGGGCGTGTTTATGACGCACGTACGCAACCAAGACATCACCGTCGAGCGCGAGTTCACGTCTAACAGCATGCGACTGAAGGTCCCGATCAACCTCGATGACCTGCTTCGCGATGGACGCGTGCTTTGGATCGGCAAATGGGATCCGAACGGAACTTTTAGGTCTGTTTAACTCGAGAGAGAAGACATCAAGGGATGACCTCACATTTTATGCCAATCACGATGGCTGGTGGACATGACTGACGAAGGCATCTACACCGGACCGATCTTACCCGGTCGACGACCTCCTTTCCACCATTTCACACTTTTCACTTTCACCCACATTTTCATTTGCCCTATGACCATCGAATCCACACAGCTGACCACAACACACCCCGGCACAACCCCTGTGGCAGTAATCTCTCGGGGGGGGCCACACGTGTACTCTGCCTGGCCTGGCACGGCACACGGGCCTGGCCCCGCGGAAGCCTTTTTTAACGCGTTTGGCCCGCTCCCAAAATCCACACACACCTGTGCCCTTGCCGTACCCCTCTGCTCGTCACCTTTCCTTCCTCCCCTTCATCGTCGTCCACCTCGCCTGTAGATCATCAATAACTTAAAGAATGCTCGTCGTACCGACTCTTATCCTCCCTCGCGATGATGAGCTCGAGATTCTTGGACGCACTGTTGAACAGACACTGGGGCGGTCTGTCGCATCGATCGATGTCATCGGGAGAGGTACGTTCCTGCCTTTGTCTCGCTGAATGACCGCTAACATAGCGTCGGCAGACCCGCTGAGCAGGGCAAGTCTATCGCGTGGCCTCGTTTAGGAACTTTCGCACTCACGATGTCCTTCCCGTTTGCACTGTAGACGTTCGCCGTCGACATGAAGGATGGCAATCATCTCATCGCCCGCGTTGCCGACTCGCACATGCCTACGAGCATCATAGAATCAGAGGTCCGTCGGCTTTTCTGGCGTTGTTGGGACGGCCTAGTGATCAATTTCGTCGGGAGCAGATCGCGACGATGCAATGGGTCCGAGAACGGACGTCGATCCCTGTGCCTAAAATCTTGGCCTACGGGCTCGATCAGTCCCATGCGCTGGGCGCACATATGCTCCTCGAGAAGGCAAGGGTTTACTTCCCCGATCTTGCGTCACTGCCTTCGCCCTCGGTCTCTGAATGACGTCGTTTTTTTGATGCGCGCAGGTTTCCGGTGTCCGTCTGGACACAATCTTTGATGACCTCCACGCGGAGGCTCAAGACTCGTTGATCACGCAAATTGCGCAATTCATGATCGAGCTATCGCGCATCTCCTTCCCGGAAATCGGATCCATCGTCCTCCCCAAATCTTGCGACCCAACGACTCCCTCACCTTCCCCGTCCTCATCTCCCGCCCTTCCGTCCCTCGGTCCACTGACGCACCCGTGCTTCTACGTTGAAGGTCGCGCCGCGCTCTCGATCGATCGTGGGCCATTCCCAACTGTGCGAGCATACTTCCTTGCCTGTGCCGAGCGTGAGCGTGCTGCGACCCGCGCGCTCTTCACGCAAGGTGCACCGGCAGGAGCAGAGTACCAGGCTCTGCTCGCCGAGACGCAATCCATCGTTGAGCGTGCCGTCACGCTGCTCATCGAGCTCGTGCGCCGCTGTGAGGGTCTCGACAGCGCCGACCCCGAGCTCGCCCGGTACGCTCTCGATTTGCACGAGCTCGGGCCGAAGAATATCATCGTCGCGCCGGACGATCCAACGCACATTGTACGTCGCCCGTTCCTCTCCACCCTCTTTTCACAGCACATGGCGGCCTATCGCGCATCCCCTCCTTCCTAGCTGGCTGTCGTCGATTGGCAATCCGCTTCCGTCCGGCCGTTGTGGCGCTGTGCGCGCACGCCGTACTGGCTCTTGCCCTCGCTCGCGGGCGACGACGACGCATCGAAGCAACGGCTGCGCAGTGCCTTCCGTGCGGCGGTGGCGAATGAACCAGTCTTTGCCCGTGCAGTCGACGCGGACGATACCCGCCACGCACTGGACGAGGTGGCGGAGTACGACGCGTTCCGAGATGGTTTCCTGGTGCTACCAACTCTGCAGAGCATGTACGTTTGTTTTTTCTCTTGCAGCCGTATCGCCCCGTGGCAATTTTTTGTTGATGCGTTGATGATATGATATAGACTGGCTACGCTTCCTGGAGAGGAGGACATCGAAGGACTGCGCAGGCTCCTCGATCCACATACGCTCACGGGCCGCGCAGCGCGCATATCGCTGCTCACAACGGGTTCTGGCCTGCTCTCGCTCGCTGCTTCAGCACAGGGCAGCCCGATGAGCGAATCTCCCATCACTTTCGGATGGAATCGCAAGTCATACCGATACTCTGTTCCCGCGACCCCTCGTTATTCCGTCCCTCCGACCCCGATCGCATGACAGCTGCTGGCGGTGCCATGCATCAGAGAGGCCTACTAGTTATGGGACTTTTGAGATTGTTTATGAGTTTATGAGTACAGTGCTAGCTGAGACCTGTAGAGTTATCGTGTCTGGTTGATCTACTGAATAAGTGATATTGATAAGTATCTCTGAATCCGGGGTATATTGCGAGCAACCCGCAGTTTGAGGGAAAGGAAAATGAATAGGGATAAAATCCCATGGCGCCTACTGCATATCCGCCAAGGTTCCAGAGTTGCCTCGAGGATTGGAAGGGAAGGCGCACGTCGACACCCCGAAAAAGAAATGCCAGAAGGCATGATGCATAAAAAGAAGGACAGTACAAAGACAGTGGGTGGGTGTGGCGTTCCAGTTGGGATGTGTATCAGTCGTTACGTTAGAGGAGAGAACAAGTCGGGTGGGTGATCGCGAAGAAGTTTCATCCACTGACGTTCGTAAAACAGGGCAATTGCGTAAAAAAAACGTTCAAATGTGAAAAAAAAAAACGTCAAAGAAGGGTTGATTGTTTCAGCCCCCGAGCGTGGACTTAGAGCGCGACACATGCGGAGGCGACGATTGCTGCGATTGCCATCGTTCCGAAGAGGGCGGCGCTTGAGGGGAGTCGTTGGTGGGTGGAAGGGGCACCACCATTGCCGCTGTTGGCTCCGGCTGCGGCGCTTGCGCTTGCGCTGGCGTTGGTGCCACCGGAGCTGGTTGTCGTTGGTCCGCTGTTAAGGGAACGGTCGGTCGCGGGTATAAACCCTTCGTTCTCTCACAAGGTAATAATGCTTACGGGTGTTCGGCGAGGTAGGCGAGCTCCGGTGGTAAGCAGCTGGTATTGTCGCTTGCTTGAACTAGGATCTAAAAGGGTGATATGGGTAAATACGTGTGCCAGTGTGAGGTGGCCACGATGGCAAAATATGATGGGGATGCGTACGGGTTGGGACCACGCATCGTCTCCGGAGCCGTCCTCGACTGAGATCAAGACGTTCCACCCCTTGGGAATGGCTACGATCCAGGTGACGGAATTGGTGTTACAATCGCCCAAGTCTGCACTAAAGAAGTGTTTAAAAATTCTTAGAATTTCGGTCCTGAGGCAGAGAAGAAAAGTGACGGGGTGTGGGTGGTCACGTACACCGCGTAGCCACACGGATCGCTCTGATTCGCGATGAGGACGTCGAATGGGCCATAAGTGCTGTCCCAGGACAGTTGGACGGGAGCGCACTGTCCAATGTGTCAACAAGCCGCATTTACAATCAAACATTCGTCATCGACGCAAGTGGCACAAGTACAGTACCTGGGTGAAGACGGGCGTCGAAACGTTGAACGCGGAGCCGAACGCGGGGCTCCAGAGGAAGGCAAGGAGAGCCGTGGAAAGGAACGTCAGGAACATCTCCGTATCCCACTTTTACAATCCAACACCCGGAACGAGAAGGGGAGGGGGAGGGAAAGTAGGAGGTCAGACATGTTCAGGAAGTGAAGAACATAAATAAGAGATGGAAAATTTGACGGATGGGGTGTCGTCCGAGTTGTCGTCCGTCCGCGGTCGTTGCTGTGGCTCGTCATCGCCGAAGCTTCCATACTTCCGAGCGTTCTCACGCTTCAGCCAAAATTGATTCCATTTATGCTATTTGGTAGAGTGAATCGGTCTGCATACGGACATGAATGGACATCGATCATCCTCTACAACCTGTTCTTTCCTGTGAACTCGGCAAGCTCGGTTCGCTTGCTTATCCTGAATGACAATGACACTTCAGTCCGGCGATCCAATAACAAATGGGCATCAAAGGCGTCCTCACCCAGAATGAGGGACAGGAAATGGTGCCACTTTCAACCCCTGAACAAGTTGGCGTTCCCCGATGGGAACATAGTCTCGCTTGCTTGACCCAACGTAAACCTGCAAAAACTAATATCAGCAAACGTTTTGCCTGCACAACCGCAGCCCCATGCATCACATGGACGCACCTGACGTGGGCGCCAGATTTTTACGCCACCTTCTTGGAGCATCATCTACGGAAGGTAAAAGGTTGACGCGATGGAGATGGAAGATGAATTTAACATGCCTGCCGCCAGTGGGCCAACCAGCCCACTACACGTGGTACAGCAAAGAGAACAGGGAAGAAGTCGAGAGGGAAACCTTCTCTTCGATAAGCGCCTGGCATAACCTCCCCAGATGGTGGGTAACTTACCCATCGCTCGATATATTAAACCGCTACATGCCGCAAGGATGGGGCTCAATACAGTTCTTTCACGTGAAGGGCGGCGATGAGCTTACCTCCTACGATAAAAAGTGAGCAGCCTTGAAATGGGGGAAAAAGATAGTGACACATACCAAAAGTCCACGTTTGGTGCCAATTTGCGCTTCACGAAATATTCGTCCCTGATTGCGGCGTCATGAAGCGCCATTGCCGTCTCCAGCAACTCGTCTTTGCCAGTCCTATGAAGGGATTCAGCCCATTGGCAGTCACAGCTACACATGAGACACAATACACTTTGAACACCTCGTCTGCAGTCTTTCTTATAATGTAAGACCGGGGATCAGAAGTTTTGTATACTCTGCAACAAGAATCCACCAATGAGATTCTGAAAAGCAGGTTGCACCGTGACGCTCACCGGTGACCGAAGCCCGAGAGCACCTTTTCGCGTCGCTTCACCGCTTCGAGGAAGGCAGGGACATTCTCGGGACTGTCGCCTGTTATTCACAAGAACGGGACATGGTACAGGAACAAGTCACACACCTTCCAATAGAGATGAGCATCCGAATCACCGCCTCGTTGGCACCGCCTGCGTTTCCGGTCACTCTATGAGATACAGAAATCGCACGTTTTTTCTATCCTGCTCACCATGGAGAGGACCACTGAAAGCCAGGGATATGTCAATGCGGTTTTTCGGAATATCGAACAAGACGCTCACTATAATGACGCGCATCCAGCCCTGTACCACACATTAAGAGCTTCACGTCAGCTTACTCACACAGTGAGAATGTGTCACAGAAGTCACTGACGCGACAGCAGAATATGGGTCCACCAGTGAACTGCCTGTCTGAAGCACCGTGGTACAACTCGCATTGAGTTCGTGATCAGCGTGCAGAAGGAACAGCACGTCGAGCGCCTTCTCCAGTATGGGGGACGGCTTGTAGTTCTCCTGGCCAAGGTGATCCATCTGGTACAAAAATCTATGGGGAAAACGCGTATCAAGAACCGAGAGCATGTAAGAGCACGAGGAACGACGCACTGTCCAGTATACGAGAGGCCCGCAGGCGGCAGGACGAATTCACGACCCTGGCGGATACGATACGCCATCCTGCATGTAGCCAGTTTAGCTGTAGCTAGGTCTTATTATATGCGTCCCGCAAGACACGTACGCGGCGAGTGTTGTGGCTTTCCCTATGATCCTGAAGATCTGTCTATCCATGTTTGCAAGCGAGGGCTTGTCACCTTGCGTAAAGAGCTTCTGCCCTAGATGTGGACAGAATTCACTGCGGACCATCCCCATGGGCACAATTGAATCGGACACGTACCTTGCAAGGAAGGGTTGGCTTCGCTGTAATACGAACCGAGGTAAGCGAACGCGCTCGTGAGGATAGCCATCGGATGCGCGTCATATCTAGTAGAAATGACCCACCACCGGCCCCAAAAAACAGTCAATAGGTCTGCGACCGATGAGCCAGAAAAGCGAGCGCGCACCGGAAAGAGCGGAAAAAGGTCTCTGCGGACGCGTGGACAAAGGTGTGCGACAAGACCTCGTTCTCGAACATCCTCAGCTGCTTCGCGGTGGGCAACGTGCCGTAGATGAGCAGGTAGGCCGTCTCGAGGTGGGTCGAGTGCTGCGCGAGCTGCTCGATCGGGTACCCGCGGTAGCGCAGGACGCCGGCGTCGCCATCGATGTACGTGATCTGGCTCTGGATGACGGCCGTGTTGAGGAAGCCCTTGTCGGACACGCGGAGTCCCTTGGGCGTCTCGTTCTCGACACGTTCCCCCAGTTTGAGCGGGGCGGCAATCGCCTTGAAGGCGGACGCCGAGACGGTGTTATCCTTGATCCTGTGTGTGTGTGTCCCTCGTCTCAGCCCTGACTCTGCTTTTCACTACTGCACCCCCGTCGCTGGTCGAAAGGAAGGCGCCGATAGCGATGACGTACGGAATATTGTATGTCTTTCCCGTGCGGTTGTCGCGAACGGTAAGACTCTCGTCGATGGCGGCACTGCTTTCTGCTGGGCGGCCCATTCTAGAACTTGAAGGCCTGAGAAAATAGAGGTGAGGGAATACTTGCGGGGTTAACAGCGGGTTCGAGGCCCACCTTCACTTTTAAGTAAACGCTGGGCCCCGCGAGTTGACCCGTCCGACGTGTCAACTGACCGGGACGGTCGTGGGCGTTTGCCATCAATTTCACGTGTTTCGGAACAACGACCTCACATCACAGCGCACACAGCCGGCTCTGCTCGCTTCACGGCCAAACAGAGATGGAAATGGTGGGAAAACATTAATTATAGAATCGAATACGGTATGCAAATATCACAAATACAGTCCCTCAGGCGTACCCTCGTTCTTCTGGTAAAGTACCTAACGACCGCACATCAGCGTCTGTTCAAATCTGCGGCTCAAGTCAAGAATAACGAACCTTTTCCCGTGCTGTTGCAAAGTCGGCCTTGTTCACTCTCATTCGTCGCTCCCGTAGTGCCATCAGACCAGCCTCCGTACAGATTGCCTTGATGTCTGCCCCGGACAAGTCATCTTTTGCCATGACATACTCTTCCAGATCAACATCATCCGCCAAACTCATGCGCGATGTATGTAGCCTGTATAAAAGGGACGACTTAGAGACCGCAAGGTGGCCACGATAATACAACTCGACAAACCGGAAGATATGACGCTTTGTCTTGACGTCGGGCAGAGGGAACTCGATCTTTCGATCAATCCGTCCGGGCCGAATTAGCGCTGGGTCGAGAGACTCAATCCTGTTGGTGGCCATTATGACCTTGACGTCCCCGCGAGTATCGAAACCATCCAGTTGGTTCAACAACTCTAACATCGTTCGCTGAATCTCGCGTTCACCACCCGATGTCGAGTCGTACCTGCAAGGCTCTCAGTATCACACCAAAAGAAACAATTCCGGGCAACATACCGTTTCGTACCAATGGCATCAATCTCATCGATGAAGACTATACTTGGCGCATGCTCTTCGGCCACGCGGAATAACTCGCGCACGAGTTTTGGCCCATCACCGAGGTACTTCTGGATGAGTTCGGAGCCTACGACCCGCAAAAATGTGGCAGAGGTCTGATTTGCCACGGCCTTGGCCAGGAGGGTCTTGCCGGTCCCAGGAACACCATACAGGATGACGCCTTTTGGTGGTTTGATCCCCATCTCTTCGTAGAGTTCAGGATGGGTCAACGGAAGTTCCACGGATTCCTGGGGGTGCGCGCATCGGCAAGCGCGACGGCATACTGCGAGGAGAGGCGCACCTTTATTTCTTGTATCTGGCTCTCGAGTCCGCCAATGTCTGCATACGTTTCTGTTGGCGCCTTGTCAAGCTTCATGACGCTAACCATGGGGTCTTGATCATCCTGCAGAACTCCGACGACCGCCTGATTCTTGTGGTGTAATAACACAGTTCCTCCAGGTTCGAGAAGGTCCTTGTCGACAATACTGAGGATAGAAACGTAGTACTCCGGCCCTGATGCAGTGCTAATGATGGCGTGTTCGTCGTCGATAATCTCCTCCAAGGTGCCGACAGCTAATGGGCTTCCACGGAGTGCGTCCACCTGACTTAACTCGTCTTCGTTCTTCTCTTCCCTGGTGCTCTCAGGTTTGAGACGCTCTTGATTCTGGATGAATTCCTCTTCGAGCAAGAGGTAGTCCTTGATGCGCTCATTCTTGAGCAGCTTTAGGCGACAGCGAGTAGTCGGGAACACGGCGGGCAGTTTAGTCGCAGCGTCGGGTCCCCGTTTCTTCTTCTTCCCAACTCGCGTAGGTAAAGGTGGCTCCCATTTCTTCTTCTGTGGTTCCTCCTTCCCATCCTTTCCATCCCGCTTGCCTCCACCTGGCCCACCGGGGCCGCCAGGCATGCCAGAAGGATATTGTCCCTGTATACACAAGTGAACAACAATTCACGGGGTAGATAACAATAAACGTACCATTTAGGATGTTTTGTGAGTGAATGAAGAGTTGAGTGTAAAAGGTTGCAGGTATGCTTCAAGTTGTGCCTTGCACAGACTTTGAACGCGACGCGTCAGTCTTATGCTGACTAAGCTCATTTAAGCGCCGGCGTTTCTCCGTCCGCCTAATTGACGTAATTTCATGCTCCAACAGAACCATCCTGCACTGCAGCAGTGATGATGGCATCCACTCCCCAAACAGCGACGGCTCAGTTCATCCCAGCAGGTGTGTAACCCACTGTCCAACGATAAATAAATAAAACCTAACCTGTCTTTCGCTCAAAGATGATAGCGATGATGACTTGAATGACGAGGATATCCCCAGCTTCGGCGCTGGGACCCCGCTCCTCCCCACACAGGACAAGGGCAAAGGACGCTCCCCGCAAATTTCTGATAGCCATCCTCCCCCCGCCGTATCCGGAAACGTCAATTCATCGGGCAATGCGCCGAGAAGCTCCGCGCGTCAAAGTTTTGGCGGAGTGCAGCTAGAGACGCGGTACGCGTCCGCCTTCTCTCATCTTAGCGCGTCTTTCTCTTCCTTACCGGAAGCTTCCTTCTCTAGTTATGGTGGAATAGACACCCTCGATGAGCCGATCACCACGACCATTGTATGTTGTTTGTCTGGCAATCCTTTGGGTATGGCTGGATGACACGTACGCAGGGCCGCGATCTATTGTCAATATACAACAAGCTAATCCAGGTGCTGTATCCTATACGGAAAGGCGCCGGAAGAGAGGTTCTCAGGTCTGTCGCCGCTCGCGGGTGGTGTCACTTATGCAGCGAAGCTGATATGTATCGAAGGGATTGGGACCTTTGGGGACCGCTCATCCTATGTTTGATGTTGGGCATCCTCCTCAGTGTTAATGTCGGTGCATTTTTGTCTCACTTCTCCTGCTTTCTAATCACTTTGGTCACGCACAGGCTCCAAAGTCCCAGTCGCTAGGTGTTTTCACGTCTGTCATCGTGATCGTGTGCGTTGGCGCGTTGGTAGTGACGATTCAGGCAAAGGTAAGCATGGGCTTACGTCGCAGTCGTAATCCTTTGAACCAGTTTTCTGCTGCTTTAGCTTCTCGGTGGCCGGGTGTACGTCCCTTCCAGTCTTATTGGTTATATTATTCTGAGGAAAGAGCGCAGGTCTTTCTTCCAAGGACTCTGTGCCCTAGGATACTGCGTTGCTCCATTGGACATCGCTGCTCTTATCTCTTGCTTTGTTCGCACTATCTATGTTCGTGCTCCTATGGCCATTATTGCCTGGGCCTGGTGTATATGGGGTGAGCAAGAGATTTACCCCCATTGGCAAAGCATTGACGTCTCTTGAATTGAAGCCTCGGCTAATTTCCTTGATGGGACGAAAATAGAGCCTCAACGCATTCTGCTCGCTGTTTATCCATTACTGTATGTACATTCAGCCGTCCTGTGAGATGTCCCCTAATGTAATCGGACAGGTTGTTCTACTTCATTTTGGCATGGATGATCCTCATCCAATAATCACACCCGTGTTTCGCATGTTGTAATCAAAGGCTTTGGTCGGGTACCGAGAATGCAGAATTCTCAAGCTCTCACCGTCGCCCCATAATTTGAATCGTCTCCTGTTCATAAGTAATTTAACAGTACAAACTACACACTTCTAAGTCGCACTGCCGAAGATCTTGTAGCGACGTCCAATGCTCGGTCCAATCTCGTCATACTGTGCCTTGGTATGGCAAGAGGAGTAGAACTCGGGCTATATATTGGCTTCAGCCGACCATTCGCACCGTCGCAGATGTTCACTCACGAGGGAGGCAAGGAGTGAACCACCCCACCATACCGCATATCTCTGCCGTTTGTGGGTAATGACATCGACATCGACACCGGACGACTGTCATAACGTGATGAGTACGCTGACGTCAAAATGGTGTAGAACACCGACCTTCTGTGTGCTTCCGCTTGAGATAGCACTCGCCTCTAACCGACGGTCGACGAGCAGTTTCAGATCGCGCTTAAGTCGCTGACCGAAATGCTGGAACATCGTCGATCCACCCGAGAGCACGATGTTCTGCGTGAAAATTGGTTCATAAATGGAATGAGGGAAAAAGACAACAGTAAATGCGAGAACGGACCTTGTACAAGCCGCGACGAACGTCGATGGGCGAAGCTTGAATGGTGCTATCGACGATCTCTGGGAGTGGGGTCAAAAAGTCGGAAGAGTATATTTCTGGATTGAAGAAGATTTCAGGGGCGAGGAAGCGCTCGTATCCAACGTCGACCGAGTATTGCTGTCGATGAAAGTGAGCCACTGGTTGGGTATACTATGAGGCAGACACAAAATCTTACACGACCGGTCACCGAATGCTCGCCATCGAATCGCTCGAAAAACTTATAGGGCTCCGCGTCGTACTTTCTGAACTCCTTGACGATGTCCTGACACACGTACGTATAGTTCTCCTTGACCTTACCGGCAACCTTCAGTTGGTCCTCGGGCGGCACCTGCACCATCTCACCGCGCTCTCGCATGAGATTGAGCACGAACTGCGTGATGTCCCGCCCGGCTATCGGGATGTGTTTGATGGCGCTCCCGATCACGTAGCCCTCGGCGCAGGGGATGACATGGGTCACGCCGTCGCCCGAGTCGATGACCGTGCCGGTGAGCGTACGGTCTGTCACGCGATTCGAGGACCAAGATGCGGCGAGGGCAAGCACGGCCTGGACGGCAATGTACAGCCCTTGGATGTTGAACGACTCGAAGAAGATTTCGGCCGTTTGCTCGCGATTCTCGGGGGGGTTCAGCGGTGGTTCGGTCTATGCGAGCCAGTATGCATGGGGGAAGGGGAAAAAGAAGGTCAGTTAAGGGGGGCCCACATGGACTTGCCGCACAGAACAGATCATCGTACGGACCAAAAGGAAATAATGGTCCTCCGGCTCGGCGCGGAGGTACTTGAAGATCGTCTGTTCCCAGTAGCGTTCCATGTAATCCCAGTTGTCGATCTGACCATGGCGAATCGGGTAGTGGACACCGTAACCTGGTGTCTTGGCATTGGCGAGGGCTTCGTCACCGATAAAGAAGTCGAGGTCTTCAACCCCGCGCTTCGAGGCAAGATGGCCAGGCTTCGCCGGCATTGCAGGTCCCGATCTGCTCGACTGGGCGGGAGATCCACGAGTCGCGATGGCAGTTGGGAAAACGCTGTCAAAAAAATCGCATTAGCGAAGAGCGGTGGGGGTAGGTAGTGCTAGTTGGTTGGTATGCATGCTCACAAAGACGGGTCTGAATTTCCAGCAAACCTGGACGCGTCGAAATGATTGATGAGCCCGGAATTTGAGCTATATATCTGCAAGGTGCGTACCCGACTTTTGAATAACCGGTTCCATTGTCGCATATAATGGGTGCAAGAAGCGACATTTTGTTATGCAACGTTGCGGTGATCTACTCAGATTATCCTTTCTTTAAATCTCAAATCACGCCGCAGCCGTTTTGTTTAGCTCTATTGACCCGGGTAAGCGGCCCGGAATACGGACGACGGGGTACATATTACATAAAAGGATATCGTAAGAAATTAGACGTAAAGTGGGTAGTCCAGGTCGCTGATTTCACCAGAAACGAGGCAGGCAATTATCCGACGCTTTCACTTCCTGGAATTGGTCCTTCTTCTCTCGAAATAGCGTCTTTGGCCTGTCAAACGGTAAATTGTGCATCCCGGGAAAGTGAGGGTGATTGAAGCTCACCTCTTCAACTAAGTCATTATCGACGTCCGGAAGCGATTCCACCGTCTCTCCATAGAGCGGTATCACCTGCCATCTTGTAGGCGGATCCTCAATATAAAGGCAAAG
>QFFA01000443.1:2418-28908 GCA_003316565.1 Russula foetens
GGAGGAGGACCACTGGGAGCAGGACCGCTGGGAACAGGACCTTGGGGAACATCACCGCGGGGAACATGACCGTGGGGAACAGGAGCGCTCGGGACAGGACCTTGGGGAATAGGGCTGCTGGGAGGAGGATCTTGGGGAGGAGGAGGACCGCTGGGAACAGGGCCTTGGGGAACAGCACCGCGGGGAACATGATCGTGGGGAACAGGAACGCTGGGAACAGGACCGTGGGGAGCAGGATCGCTGGGAGCAGGACCATTGGGAACAGGATCGCTGGGAACAGGGCCGTGGGGAATAGGACTGCTGAGGGCAGGATCGCTGGGAACAGGGACGTTGGGGACTACACCATTGGGAACAGGACCGCGGGGAACAGGACCGTGAGTGGGCTCAGGCCGCGATTCAGCAGGGGTGCCCTTATAGGGTGGAGGTACTGAAGAGGAGAGGCCATGGTGGTCGCCCTTATGACGGAGATTGTGTTTGGATTTGCGCACGAACTCATTTCTGGCAGAAGTGAGGACGGCAAGGGAAACGAGAGCGAGAGCGAGTGAGATTTTCATAGTTGTAGATAGAAGGTAAGGATTGTCGCGGTAGGCTTTGGAGTTGATCGGTAGAGCGTCGAATGTGTTGGCCAGTCCACCCTCTCCCTTGCGCCTTTATATACCCATCGTGAGTGAAGAATCCACTTTGGTAAACTTGTAATTGTCGGTGCTGGTATTGACTAGCAACCTCTCCCGGGCCCGTGCGTCGGTGTCGCCAAGAACTCTGGACAGGGCTCAGAAAATTGTCCGCAGCACTCGTTGTCTGCGCAGCAGGTTCTCTCATAAGACCCGAGCTGTATTATTCACGGCATTTTTCAAAAATAAAGAGCGCAGTGTTGGCCTGGAAGCATCACAGAATTATGGACTCTTCGAGTCGAAGCGGTGTGGCGTAAATGTAAATTTTAACGTGATTCATTGGGCGCTTGCTAGCTCGGATGCCCTTGAAACGCGAACATACGCCTAAAAATATGCTCAATCAGCGGCATACATACTACGAGTGGGAGCAGGGAAATAAACAGGGCTCAGCATCAGTGTGTTTGGTGGTTTTGATAAAGTTTCTCTGACGTTACATGGTGGCCTTGATTTAGAGCATACCCAAATAGCCAAACCAGAAACTAGGAAGATGCAGGGAAGATATGATGCTGATATGTTAGGAGGCATACGATACATTGTGAAAAAGGGGGTGAGGTCGTCTTTCCCTTCATTTCCCTTCATGGTTACAAGCAGACACCCTCTTTCTTCGTCGTTGGCCGCTTGGAAGCAGACACTACAGTAATGTCCAAAGCTCCGGCATATACTGCGCTGTGGATATTGAGAATAAGCAGAGTTGATCGGAGAACCGCGGTCCGAGGATGTAAACTTATCGCAGAAAACAACGAGTCATCAACATATATATATGGCAACGACAAGATCTTATCGATCTTATCCAACAAGAGAGTGGTACTACCGGTTGAGTGTCAGAATGGTCCGAACAGAGCGGAAAACATAATGTGGAGTACTACCTTAACTCATAAACTTGAGAGGAGCCTGGGTTGACGTGGCATGGTCTTCCGTCGGGTTCGTAGTGATGCAGGGAGCTCACCTCTCCCCCATTAGTTTCCGCAGCAATTCAGGAAGGAGATACAAAGACTGTTCCGTTGTCACCCCTACGTGGGACGTGAGTCGCGCAGTTCAACAGAGATCAAACGTCCCACGCCGAACCCTCCGACATCGTCTTTTTCGTATTCTAAGGAGTAGCTTGAATTTGTCTTGTGTAGGAAGCAGGGCTTTGGCGCACTGGTCGTCCACGCGCTCCAGGAAACATGCGACAACCGCGTCCGAGCAGTCCGAACGTCCTTCAATGACCATGACAAGGGCATAGCAAACTAGATATCGTAAGTCCTACAAGTAACTACCAAGCAAAGAGGGAATAGCACGAGGCATGACGAGGCGGATGGTTGAAGGTGGCTTGCTCGGTGAGTGGTACTGCGGTGGGACGGATGGTGTCGTTGTTGGCTGGGAGGAGCTCGATATGGAAGAGTGGGAGAGAAAAGAGGAGAGAACGCATTGCTGTGTTGAGTAACATGTATAAACAGCGTGATAGGTGTGGTGGAGAGTGGTGGGTGGTTGGGGGGTTTAGGCTGAAGTCGCGTGAGCCAATCACGAGAGAGCCCCGGCCAATCATGAGAGCTCCGACAGCGACGGAGGTTCGTGGACTAGAGCGTGGCGTTTAAAGGACACTGGTTTTTTGTTTGTCCCCATCGGATACTTGTATCCTTCCAGAGTCAGGCAACTTTCCAAAACCGCGCTTTGTATTGTATTATCATACATAGATGGTCGCTAAAAGGCCACCGTAGTGATGAGAACTTGTTTCTCGTCGCCGAGACCATCAGAAAGGCTCTATTCCCATGTAGATTAGGTCACCCGGGCATCCTGTGGTATATCAAACATGACGAAAGCAATATACGCAATACGACAAAGAAACACGAATATGCGAGGACAAAATCGGATCACAGGAATAACATCTAATATACTGTTTTCGTGGTGCACTCATCGTCTCGAAAACTCAGGGCGCAGTGGCTGACAACGGAAGAGTCGATTCGTTGACATAATTGTTAATGGGGGTAGCAGTGACTGAGGGAACCATGGGTGAATCATCACCGGTCAACATCTAGGAATGTATCAAAGACAGATGCTTACTGCTTGCAGGTCCGTACATTACCGCGCTGGTAACGATTTCCACGTTGTTAAGCTGATGTTTGTCGATTTCCACCTGAGACATCGTCATGGACTGCACGATAAACAAGGGGAGTGTGAAACATACCTCGAGCTCTGACTTGATGGCTTCAATTTGGTAATAAAGGGAAAATAGTTTGAAAGTCAGGCCGTGCAGGAGAGCAACACGCAGTTGATTTAGTGTCCCCTGGGCACGATGACTTTCCATGCGCATCCTTGCGAGTTGGTTTGCTGAGCTACATCGGGGTATGAGATGTGGAGACAATCTGGCATGCCGCATGTGAAGATCTGCTTACCGGTCAAGCCGGTGTCCGTATTCGCTCTGCGGAGGAACAGCACCAAGTTCCTCCGCACGACGACGAAGTTGCTGTGTTTCATCCAGGAGTGTAAAGAGACGTGGGGCAAGATTTCGTGGAAGAAGATAGAGAATGAGAAGTATGGGACCGTAGATCCCAAGAAGGGAAAGGCTGAAACCGATGACGTCGATAACCGACATGAGCCTGAGTGAGATTGGCAATGGTCGTATCAGTAGTAGTTGGAAAGCTGGGTCGTGTGAGGGCAGATTTATGTGCCAGGGTACGGCCAATGATCAGGCTACGGCGACAGTTTGCAGGGGAGCTTGAAGACGAGCCTGAGGGATTCGGACATTGGGCTGGTATTTGAAGGTCATAGACACGGGCGCTGTTGAGGCCAGAGATCCTCCTGGACCTCCCCACTCGGTTCCCCTGAGAACGACGACAGGATGTTTCAAACAGTATGCCACAGGGTGTAGATTAGAGAGATGCGGTGTTAGAGGCAGCTTGCACAGCCCACCCACCGGCAGTACGGTGCCAGTGAGAGCGAGAGTGAGCGTTCATGAAAAAAAAGGAAAATGGCACCGAGTTCACGTGCGCCAATTAGCGACAGCTTATATAAGTGATGCGACCCGTCACTTCACCGTTCGGCTGCGGCTGTGGCTGGCTGTGGATCAAACCGCAGTCATGCATCATATTCTTCCTCATCTCCCTTCCTTCAGACCATACTCTCTCCCCCCAACCCTCACCAACAATCGATGTGGGTCTCGTGAATGCTCCTCTCCGTTTATCAACCCCTACCTTGGCAGCAGTTTCTCTTATTGTGGAATTTACGATTCATCCCAACCCAGTTTCTGCAAGCCTGGTAGCGACAGCTATCTGATGCCCAGTAGTGTTGTCAATTAGAAATAAACTCTCCACTCTTGCGAGGGTGTGTGCATGTATTCAGGGGAATGACACTGCCCGGGCGATTAGCATACCAACTTAGACTCGGAATTATGGAGGCTATTCCCACCACAACTTGGTGCCGTAACATGAACTCTCGTACTGGGTGGGCTGTGCATGGCTACCTCTAACACCGCACCTCTCTGATCTACACTTGACCCTATGGCGGACTATTTGAAACATCCTGTTGTCAGCCTCAGAATAGCCAAGTGGGGAGGATCTCTGGACTCAACACCATCCCCATGACCTTCAAATGCCAGCCAAATGTGCAAACTAGCCCTGATCCGAACCATTGTACCGTATGCTAGCACATAAGTCTGCTCATACAACACAGCTTCCCAACGCTACTACTGATACGACCGAAGCAAGAGAAAATCGCAGAGATCGCAGCGCTGCCTATGGCTGACAAGGAAAGTCATCACATGTGAGGAGTGCATTTTCAAGTTCATGAAATGTAACTTTCTTTCCAAACTAGGGTGCGGAGGTCTTTGAGAATAAACAGGATGAGGGTGTTCTGGACGGGTATATGTGACAGGATTGGGTCTGGACGGGTATATGTGACAGGATTGGGTCTGGACGGGTATATGTGACAGGATCGGGTCTGGACGATAGGGTGAAGAAGTGCCAGTGGCTGAACGGTCATTTGGTATCGCCGAGAGAATAGTACCCGTCTATAGAACTTAGTGCCAGATCAAGGAACACTCACACGTTCGCTCGTCTGAGTATGGTGATGGACTGTGTGATAGTTGGAGAGCCAAAAAGCAGGCGAGATATCGAGACGCCCAGTCGGACTAGACCAAACAAAGGTTTGGAGAAGCTGTGCATGATATCCAGTATATGCCCCCAGACTCTGGGAGAAGGCGGATAACCTGGCTTCCAAAATCGGACTTCGTGCTATTGTCTAGCATTTATCGCATCGCATATACACGACAACCATCGCCGAAGGGCCACCATAATGGTGAGAGCGGCTTCCATCCCGTATTCGAGATCACGATAGAGTTCAATTCGTTTAACAGACCACATACTCCCTACTCAAATCTGGTCACCCCCAGGAATCCTGTAGTACACCAAACACCGCAACAGTAGTTTTACAACGCAAGCAAAATAACGAATACCCGACGAAAAAATTCGGTCAGTGGCAATACCTCGTTCCATGGACCATGATAGTGTCGAACACTCAGGGCGCAGTGGCCGGCAGAGGAAGGATCCGTTCGTCGACACTGTTCATGGGGATAGCAGTGGCTGAGTGAACGATGGTCAGTGAACATCCGGGTATGTGTCAGGACGCAAGCTTACCACCCGCAGGACCAGGCACCAGTGCGCGAGCGCCACTTTCCGTGTTAAGCCGTTGTTTGTCGACTTCCAGCTGAGCCACGGTCAACGGTGGTGTGATAGACAATGAAACTGGTGTACATACCTCGAGGTCTGACTTGATGGATTCGACTTGGTAATACAGGGAAAGGAGTTTGCATGTCAGGCCACCCACGAGGGCAATGCGCAGTTGCCGAAATATCCCACAGGCATGGTTGCTTTCCGTACGCATCATCGCAAACTGGGATGCGGAACTAAATTATAGTATGAGATGTTGGGACAATCTAGGACACGAAGATCTTCATACCGGTCAAGTCGGACTTTGTATTCGCTCTGCGGTGGAACAGCGCTGATTCCCTCTGCACGGCTGAGGAGCTCTTTGGTTTCGTCAAGGAGTGTAGAGAGGAGTGTGGCGACCTTGCGTGGAAGCAGATGGTGGACGAGGAGTATGGGGCCATAGATGGCGAGAAGGGAGAGGCAGAAACTAATAATGTCGATGACATGCATGAGAGAGATCTGGAATAGAAGAGTTGGAGTGGTGGGTTGGGTGGGGGCATATCATGGTCGAATTTATGTGGTCAGTCGAGATCGGACAGACAGACTGGCCGTGGAGGGCACCGAAGGTACCGACACTGCAGTACCATGACCGTACAATAGTAACCGTTACCACCAGGTCGGCGCGTCTGGTAAAAATGAATTTCAAATTATCGAGTTTGAACCAGAACCAGCTTCCGTTTCCACGGTTCGAACCGAGGAGCACGGTGGTGCTTCCAACTCGTCACTGCACTCGCGATACTGCGGTTCACAGTTCACAGGTTCGTGCGTCACCGTCAGACACCGCCTGTCTCTTGGTCACGGCTAAGAGAAATACATCCCAAGACGCCCGCCCGATAGCCATCTCGTCCACAAACACTCACATCCAACTCCACCTGCCAACAGAACGCCGCCCGAGTTGCTGGCCCCCCCTCTGCGCTCCATGAAAATTTCTTTCTTCCGTCCTTACGCCGCCCAAGGACCAAGGACGAGGTACAAACGCGGCACAACTTGATGCAAATGACAATTGTATGGCGTGCACATGCCATGATGCCCAGCAGGAACCCCCGAAATTTCTTGGGGATGGCCACCGTGGACGATCACCAAGACGTTGCACACGAGTGTCAACCAGCCAACAACACTCTCTGAGACTGGGAACCTACATTTCAGCCCGCACATGACGTCCCCTTGCTATTTGCGGCATGGTAGTGGGAAACTTTATTTGGAAGGGGCGTTCCACCGTCCAAGTAGATGCGAAGATCGACTAATGGAGGAAGGAAGGCGAGCATACTATGTCTCCTGAAGGAGATCTACCGAGCGGCTGAGGCATGCAGGCGTGTAGAATCTATATCAGCCAACCAATCCGCCCCACGTTCCGCCTCCATTTTTGGCATCAGGGCAGTGCAACAGATTGCTGTATTCTTGCCAAATGGGGAGACACCCTCAATCATGTGAAGTTTAAGCCAACTCCCGAGCTGCGTATTGACGCTGCCTCATTTGCAATTAGTCCAAGTGACCCATTCCGAATTGCTCTCAGACAGACCACGTTCCCGTGTATACACTGATCTGGGATTTCTGGTTACTCCGGAGAATACGAGGCAGGTGAGGCGTAATGCGTGTGAGAAACCTGATTCGTAGCGTATTGACCTCGAAGCTGAAAGGATAAGCGACCACAGTGCCAGTGGTGCTCGGATGCTCTATTCGTAAGCTGTGGGTTTGTGAAATGAAGTCGGTCTCTACTCCATTCTTGTCAGCTACATGCACACAGACTCGCCATCGATAGGTATGACTTCTACAGGACATGATATAGCGTCACTGTATCTGCAAAGCACGGTTACTGGACATTTGGCAGATTTGGCTCACGCTTAGGCGAGCCAAGGCGACTACAACCCTTCGTGAAACCGGTGTATGTGGCAATACATCCTGATCTTTCCGCTCTTGTTGGGGCTCTCTCTATACCATATGCTAAGCCCCCTAGCCCCCTCATAGCCTTGATTCACAAGCGTTGACAATTGCCCGCACAATACTGCACAATATGCGTCCACTTGCTGCTCCGAGTCTGAACCCGCCGGGTGACCTGATGTGATTTGTGCTTGGGACTGAAAGGACGAAGAACATAGGTTCGCATTAGGCACTCGTGATGTGGTTGAAAGTGTTACTTGCTCAATATTCTTGAACAATCCAGCAAGCGATTCGATACGGTGACCCTCATTCCGCACTGGCGGAGAAGAAAGAAACACTGAGTGGCTCGGAGTGTGCGGATGGAGAGCCCTTCACTATTGGAGCCGAGTTGTAGTTTCCAATAGTCGAGGATGGCCTGAGGGGGGATATATATCCTAAGTCCAGCCTTTCTCTGCCTTGGCAAAGAGATTGACATGCTCATCGTGGCTACGTGCTTCTTGGCTTTCCATGTGTCCTCTAGATCATCATTAGTAACCACACATGTGGATGTGCTAGCTGCCGGTACTGGTCGCGGATGGTGCATCACCATGTTGATCCTGTAA
This sequence comes from Russula foetens, assembly GCA_003316565.1. Taxonomy (NCBI): domain Eukaryota; kingdom Fungi; phylum Basidiomycota; class Agaricomycetes; order Russulales; family Russulaceae; genus Russula; species Russula foetens. The sequence continues at coordinate 10,255 of QFFA01000443.1, forward strand.
GCCGTAAGCTTTGTCGTTGAGGGTATCCAAACGCGCACGACGAGATGAAAGACCCGTGGCACATGATTTAGCTCAATCAAGAGAAGATTCAACAGCACCGTGATCTGGTGATGCGTATAAGACGTGGATTATCAGTAGTAGGTAATAGCAAAGACCCTGACATTACAGTAGAAAAGTAAGAACAACGATTGACGAGGAGACTGCGGCAATTATTCGAGAAGTAGTCACTGGTAGTACTCGGCGGCGTGAGAAATCGGAAACGAGAAAACGACCGGCGAGCGGCGATGTGAGGGCCACTCTGCCGGAACATGGCCCGGGGACTGAGGTCCTTGGTGCGCGCATGCTGGAATTGGACCGGATTGAACCGAATTGAACCGGATCGATGGATCGATTGTGGATGGTCCATCCGCGCTTCCGCGAACACCCCCGGCGGGCGCGGACGGGGAGGGCACCAGCGTGGTGAGGCTGGGTAAGAAGAGCATGCTGCAGACTGTCGTTTTTTGTTTTTGTTGTCAGGCGAGATAGTCATCCGAATCGGATCGTCGAGCGTCTAGTTTTTTTTTTCTTTTGCTGGCATCTAGGTTTTTGATGATGAACGCTGAGCGCTGCCGTAGCTTGTCAGAACTGGCGGGTTGGGCTCATCCTTAAGGCACGACGCAGATCTTCTTCCTGGTTCGAACCGCTCAGAGGTTCTTCCTCACTAGACTGACAGCTCAGCGTGGCAGTTCGAGATGATGTGTGTGATAAGCAATCATGCAATCATGCATTAATCCGGCCCAGTGCGGAGCCATCAATTCAGAACTCAAGTACTCAAGGTTCATTTTCCCTGCTTGTTTAAGACACCGTCGATGAGAGTGCCTCAGTTGGAAGTCGACAAACAACAACTCAATAACACGGACAGTGTTGCCAGCACAGTGTTGCCTAGCCCTGCGGACGATAAGCATGAACCCATATCGTCCATTCCGAGTCACTAGTACTGCTATACGCAAGGACACACAGAAAAGCGGAGGCGTGTACAACACGTTGGAAGGACGTACCGTCAGATGCATGTGACTCCAAAGGCATCCGGCGCGACCACTGTAACTTGTCAAGGAGGAAACGGGGAACCCAAAGTAAGAGAAATAGAGAACGCACAGGTCGTCCAACTCGTGAGAGGGGGAGGATGTTGGCGCCAAAGGGGAAATTTTGAGAGAACGTGACAAGCCGCACCCCCATCTGTACTCACGCAGGTGCTTGAGAAGAGCGCAGACGTACTCGGCTTCTAATGACTCGTCCCCTTCACATCGTCCTCGAACATTTCTGAGACTCCCGTCCTCCTCCAGTCCCTTTCTAAGCCCTGAAACAAAACATGTGGCACCGTGACAGCACATTGTGAGCGTCAGCCCAAGATACAAGATAGAAATGGGTGAGAGAGATGGGTGAGAGTCCCCTAGCCGTCCGCTCACCGGTAAAAGTTAGTTAACGCCCTCCACGCGCCTCGCCGCCTGAGCATTGTCCTCCGTGCAGTCCTTGAAAAAACGGGTACAGCCACGTGGACGCAAGCTATCCCAGTAAGTGCCCCCAAGCATCGAGCGACACCCACAACGCTCGAACCACGGGTCCGCCGTGCAATCTCGATAATTTCCATGACCTGCGTCGATGACTTCGTTGCTTGACATGCGTCATGTCCGCAGAAACGATGGGAGTGCTCGGCAGTGCGCGAGGCCGTGACTGGAACTCTGAAATGGAAGTCATCGAAATTCTCGACCGCAGCGGTCTCGACATGACACGTGTGCAACCACTCGACGAGGTCCTTCAGTTTCGGAGGGTGGGATTAGCTGGGAGAATGTGAGCTGGCGTTGACCAGAAGAGCTTACCTTCGAGAGGCGAGTTGGGGGGCCCATTCATGAGCCTCCGGTCCTCCGCTCCGAAGTGATGCTTGTATTGTACTGTGGTGTACCTGCGAAGCGGAGGCAGTGAGAAAAATTGGGGGGTTATGCCCATTGGGGAGGTAAGGTTCTTAATAATGACGCAGCCAGTCATGACGTATCCCGGGGCAACAGGACACCCTTGGGCTATGTCACCTTGTAAGGCGCAGAATGTACAACCATCGGTCTTGGTTGGTACGCAGAAGGAGGATGGCTCGAACGATAAGTGAGTGACAAGCGCCGTGCGGAGCCCAGGGGTGACGCGGTGACAAATGAGGAAGGTGGCTTGCTCGGTGAGTGGTACTGCGGTGGGATGGTGTCGTTGTTGGCTGGGAGGAGCTCGATATGGAAGAGTGGGAGAGAAAAGAGGAGAGAACGCATTGCTGTGTTGAGTAACATGTATGAACAGCGTGATAGGTGTGGTGGAGAGTGGTGGGTGTTTGGGGGGTTTAGGCTGAAGTCGCGTGAGCCAATCATGAGAGAGCCCCGGCCAATCATGAGTGAGAGCTCCGACAGCGACGGAGGTTCGTGGACTGGAACGTGGCGTTTAAAGGACACTGGTTTTTGTTCATCCCCATCGGATACTTGTATCCTTCCAGAGTCAGGCAACTTTCCAAAACCGCGCTTTGTATTGTATTATCATACATCGATGGTCGCAAAAGGGCCACCGTAGTGATGAGAACTTGTTTCGAGTCGCCGAGACCATCAGAAAGGCTCTATTCATGTAGATTAGGTCACCGGGGCATCCTGTGGTATATCAAACATGACGAAAGCAATATACGCAATACGACAAAGAAATACGAATATGCGAGGACAAAATCGGATCACAGAAATAACTAATATACTGTTTTCGTGGTGCACTCATCGTCTCGCCTATCAGCGACGGCTTACATAAGTGATGGAATTTGCCCGGACCGTCACTCGTCGGCTGCGGCTGTGGCTCTGGTGCCGGCCTACAAGTCTTCAAGTTCCACTGAATACCAGCCGTGATCCGAACCATTGATCTTATGCTGGCACATAAGTCTGCTCATACTATAGTACAACCTAGCTTCACAACGCTACTACTGATACGGCCTCACTCAAGCTCATGCATGTTATCGACATTCTCAGTTTCATCCTTTCCCTTCTTGGGATCTATGGCCCCATACTTTTCATCCTCTATCTGCTTCCGCAAAATCTTGCTCCACTTCTCCCAACACTTCTGGACGAACCACAGCAGCTTCGCGTGAGAGGAAACTGGTGCTGTTCTACTGCAGAGTGAATATGAACACCACCTTTACCCGTACACAGATCTTTACCAGATTGTCCCAACATCTCATGTCCTGATGCAGCTCAGTAAGCCAACTCGGCGTACTGTACATCAACTTGGGTCCCCGCGTCGAAAGGAGGGCCGTGGAATTTCTGTGAGCCAATCACAGCAGGGGGTGGTGTTTCGGTGCCTTGGAAAGGAAGGAAGAGAAAACAGCAGAGATCGCGGTGCCGTCTATGGCTGACGAGGAAGGTCATCACATGTGAGGAGCGCATTTTCATGAAATGCAACTTTCTTTCCAAACCAGTTTGTGGAGGCCTTTGAGAATAAACGGGATGAGGGTTTTCTGGACAGGTATACGTAACAGGATCGGGTCTGGAGGGATACGGCGAAGGCTTTGTTCAATTTGAAGTGCCAGTGGCTGAATGGTGGTTTGGTATCGATCGATAGACAAATCGGACTATGGAATTTAGCGCCAGATCAAGGAACACTCACACGCTCGCTCGTCTGAGTATGATGATTGTATGATGGTTGGCGAGCCCAAAGCAGGCGAGACGCCCAATCGGACTAGACCAAACAGAAGGTTCGGAGAAGCCTTCCTCGTGGGACCTAGTAATGTGCGTGATATCCGGTATATGCGCCTGTACTCTGAGAGGAGAAGGCGCACAAGGGCTTCCAAAATCGGACTTCGTATCATCAGCATTTATCGCATCGCAAATACACGACGACCATAGCTGAAGCGCTGAAGGGCTACCATAATAGTGAGAGCGGTTTCCATCCTGTCTTCGAGATCGTGAGAGAACACGATAGATTTTGATTCATTTAACAGACCACATACTCCCTACTCAAATCTGGTCGCCCCCAGGAATCCTGTAGTACACCAAACACCGCGAAGGTAGTTTACAACGCAACCAAAATAACGAATACCCGACGAGGGATTTCGACCAGTGGAAATACCTTGTTCCATGGACCATGATAGTGTCGAACACTCAGGGCGCAGTGGCCGGCAGCGGAAGGACCCGTCCGTCGACATTATTCATGGGGATAGCAGTGGCTGAGTGAACGATGGTCAGTGAGCATCCAGGTATGTGTCAGGACGCAAGCTTATCACCCGCAGGACCAGGCACCAGTGTGCGAGCGCCACTTTCCGTGTTAAGTTGTTGCTTGTCGACTTCCAGCTGAGCCACGCCACGGTCAACGATGGTGTGATAGACAACGAAACTGATGTACATACCTCGAGGTCCGACTTGATGGATTCGACTTGGTAATACAGGGAAAGGAGTTTGCAGGTCAGGCCACCCACGAGGGCAATGCGCAGTTGCCGAAATATCCCACGGGCATGGTTGCTTTCCGTACGCATCATCGCAAACTGGGATGCGGAACTAAATTATAGTATGAGATGTTGGGACAATCTAGGACACGAAGATCTCCATACCGGTCAAGTCGGAACTTGTATTCGCTCTGCGGCGGAACAGCGCCGATTTCCTCTACACGACCGAGGAGATCTTGGGTTTCGTCAAGGAGTGAGGAGAGGAGTGGGGTGACCTTGCGTGGAAGCAGATAGTGGATGAGGAGTATGGGGCCATAGATGCCAAGAAGGGAGAGGCAGAAACTAATAATATCGATGACATGCATGAGTGAGATCAGAAATAGAAGAGTTGGAGTGGTGGGTTGGGTGGGGGCATCTCATAGTCGAATTTATGTGGTCAAGGCAGACTCGTAGGTGTCTGTGCCATCATGGCATCGCGCCGTGTGCGCGGTTCGACAATTAATTCTGTACACAGCACAGCCGCGCGGGATAAAAAAATCAGGTTTCAAGCAGGCTCCTAACCACCCGTTGGGCTGGTGGCCAATCAGAACAGAGCCCCTTCGGGTCATGCCGAGTATGATTAGTTTCGCGCTACCAGCCCAGACAGCTGGCAAAAATTGTCAGCCACAAGTGTGGGATATCTTAGTCAACAACAGCAGAAACGCAAACCAGTTCGTAAAATTGGGTCACATGTGTGGCACTTGGTATATCCCACCAGGAGCATGTGATCAGGTGTTGACGAAAAAATGTTCCGCACCAGTCGGGATCGAACCAACGAGCCCACCATGTTCATTCATGTAAGCAAAATGTAATAATCCACTACACCATTTGGCTTTACTCTTGCTATGCCTCTTAGCAATATATGACCACCTGTCTCATCTCGACAAAGGATTTATATTCTTCACCCATTGTCTGCAACCGCGCCCGCACCACATCATTGTCCATTGGCTCATAGCCTCGATGTGCAATATGATAGAGGTCATCCAAAAAGCTGTGCAACAACAGGAGGAAAAAAAAACAAATAGGTGTCAAGGGAAGGAAGGATGTTGAACTTGGGGGTACCAAGTGTGTGCGCAGCGGTATACGCGCGGGAATTTCACCAGAGGTGGGGAAAAGAACAGTTATTATTGATGTAATTACTGTACATTATTTATACGCTTTACTACACAATTTGATGCGTTGAGGCATACATAACTAAGCGTAGATAAGTGCCATGTGGCACAGGCATGCAGAGTAGCATGCGATATAAGACAAAAGGGGGCGAGGTAGCCCGTATGCATGTTATCAGTCCGAACGCGCGTGTACAGTATCTACAGCAGCTTTATTCCGTATATGGCAATCCGAGCTATTGTAATTGTGATGCGCCTCGGCTAAGTGGTCCGCGGCTGTCGGGGCATCCGGACACGTCTAGAGACATGCGCATCGGTTGCACGGTCCGTGACAGGCGGGGCTTCCGGCATGCTCACACGACGCGACTTTCCAAATAGGGTAATATGGATTATCGGAGCACCTAAGGTGTCTCCGGTCCGGTCCACAGAGGAAACCGGTTACACAACAACAAGTAGATGCATAGGGCATTCTACTTCAACATCCCCCTGTGATCCGATAATATATACTTCTGAGATCATGTTTGCGTTAGAGCAAAGTGAGTGAGTGTGATAAAAGTTGTGTGAGGACTGTCAACATTCATCTCAACTGTAAGCATTCAGAGAAGGGGAAGATTAGATCAACCCTGAGTCTGATTACACGCGTGGTACATGATGCTCAATGAAGCGTGTTAGGATCTGCGTCTCATGATTGAGATGAGGGCCAGATTTAAATAGATCCCTTTGTAATCACAGTGGATCGGTGGGAGATAACGCAAGGCGTAGTAAGATCATCAGTCTGATCTCCCAGACTGGAGTTAGATCAACCCAAGGCAGCGCATCAATCCGATTTCTCAGATTGGATATGTTATCGCGCACAGATCCGAGTTTGGAGAAGGGTGCCAGATAAGGCTTGGATTGTCATCAGATGACGCCTTTCCATCAGATCTATTGGAGTGCGTAGCGCACAAGCCATTAAGGGTTAAATTGTGGGTATTGATGTAGCAAGCCAAAATGATCTAGGGTTATTGTGATGTACCCTGATTTGATCTGTTTCTCTAATCGCCTTGTAGAGCAAATGCGCGTATGCGTATGTCTTAGATAAGGGGCGATCTTCACCTGAATCGGTGGTCTCGTGACACCCGTGAGGGTTAGTGAGATTAGATCATTGATCACTTTAATCGCTTCAAAAGAAGCACCCACGCGTGTGCGATCATCAGTGTAGATAATAGCGTTCGAAAGGGTTTGAAAGGTCATCCCCCCGTGCGCTGATGATGTGCACATGTGCCTGTATTAATAGAGTCATCTGCTTGCACTGAGTCCATCAGGAACTCCATGGACTGGTTAGGTCCATATGCAGGAAGCTAGCTTTTGAGACGGTTTGTCGCTTGGGAAAGCGTCGCACAGTAATCTCTTATTATGGAATAATGAGATCCTTTGATCGCTCCTAGTGAATCTCTACGCCGAGCACGCCAAATGACTCTAATTTGGAGTCTGAACAGATTTCCCAATCCAAAAGTGCTAGCAGTTGTCTAAATGACTTGGGTGTGCGGCGGGAGAGAGGATTTCATCTTAATTAATAGTGGGAATTGCGTGTATCCCAGGCCATTTGAGCGAGCGCACATGCGCTTTCATGTTAATTTAGATGAGGCATTGATCTCGCGTTGAGGACAGAATGTCCGCGCGTTCACTATCTAGTCTCATATCCTCGCATATGATGCGGGGTCGCTTCCGATTAAGCGTCGGTTAGCTCTAAGCGTTTGCCGAAGTGGCGGCCCTTGCTTGATTGCCCGAGGGATATTCCTGGAGCGGAAGCAGCGGTGCAGGCACGTGCGCTGATGGCTAAGACGTGTTAATCTATCTCACGTGCAACTAATCGTACTGATCCTTCGTGCATGTATCTCCACTTCCCTGTGATTGGGAATGAGCACGTGTTAGGTGGAGCACTCAGGTGTGACTGTTTGTTGCGATGTGAATAGATAGATTGCGGTTTGATGGTAAAAGATCGGAAGGCGTTGGATTTGAATGCAGGCATGATTGTGAGAGATCGGTCGTTGATCTTTGAAGATCCGGGTGATCTTAGGGGTTTAGATTACTTCTTCCGCACTGCTATCAGATAGAGCAGGGGAAGGGGTTCGCTATGGTGGCCATTGCAGTCTGATTAGGATCTGCGTTTTACCGAAAAGAGATGTGGGAGATTGTGCAGGGTGTGTCTCAGCACCCGATAAGATGGGAAGCTGCTCGCGCGGATACTGTCACATCCCAGGGACAGATCAGCGGAGTGGGTATGGTTATCCCATTGCCTATATCAATCAGATTGAGGCTTCATACCCGATAAGCGCGATACAATTGATCTGCACGCACTAAGTGCGCTGCTTATCAGCAAGCACATACGCGTTAAGCGTGCGCTTTTTGCATCACAAGATGCGTGAGATTTGAGATGAGGGAAATGTGACCAGCGTTCCAGATCTCATTCAGAGAGTGCCTTTCGCAAAGATCAGGGGTAGATGACGTAGATTGATTGTTGTCCGCGATGCGGTGCTAATCGCATACCCCGAAAGCTGTTAGATTAAGCTGGCTTTTGCGACGTAGCCATAGCTTTGTGCGATTAGATCGCTCAACTTTCTGATCTATTAAGACAATCCTGGTTGTATTATAGTTATTAAACTCAATGTCCTTTTGATCTAGGATGCTATTCACGCTGGCTGCTAAGTATCCGCTTATCTATTGGAGTGTGGGATGCGCGATCTCATATGATGTCTGGGTAATACCCCAGGGGCGATCACTGCACGTCACCAGCACATACCATAGTACTCTACCACCGCCTGATGCGAGGATTTGTGGCGAGCGTTGCGAGATACAGAAATCCTTGCAGCAGAACTAAGACTGCGTTGGATCAGCCAGATCAGAATGGTCGATCTGATCCATTTGGCAAATAACTTCCAGCGCGTGCGCTGGGGGTGCCAAGTAACGGATATGACTTATGATCAGAGTCCTTGCGGACTGTTCGGACTATGTATTGAGTGTAGCGCGCAAGGGTGAGTTGCACACGTTGAAAAACCAGGTGTTAAAGCGGAGTGGCAGTGCCTCCGATATACGCGTTTAGGGATATGTGTGGGTTCCCTTTAGCGATTTGAACTGCGGATCAGTTGATCCTAACGCCTTTTAGATTTGATCAGATCGTAGCTTATTTGTCACGCAGATTTGTGATAGATGTTTAGCGCGTGTATTAAGGATGGAACAGTGAGCATACTGCTCAGCGAGATCTGATGATTTTGGGGCGTGTAGTGGTGATAGTGCCAGTTCTGACTTTAATCAGCTGTAGATCTGCGCTCAGGCCTTGACGCACCTTTGATTAGAGCGAGATCTATGAAGTCTGATCTGTAGTACAGGATACAGCGTTATCTAAATGGGCGTGTATAGATCGGATCCATAGATGGGATTTGGTTTGCGCTGCCCGAAGTGCTACCATATGTGTCCATCAGTTTGATGATCTAATGCGTAGATGCGTAGTATTCCAGTGTCAGAGGCGATAAGGAAATACAGATAGATCTGTATCGACATAGAGGCATAGATTAGCGTATGTCTTTGATCTAGATTGATTTCCGGACTGTTCAATCAACGCTAGAGGGTGCGCGATCGATTCAAGTCGTCCTTTTGCTTGATTAGAGCATGTTGGTAGCCTCATTGATCTGGAGCTGATCAAACTGAGCGATCTGGACGCGTGTGAGGCGGCCAGATGTGGTGGATGAAGTTGTGGGCGTTGGTAATGAGCCCAAGGGATCCAAAACAATTGATTGCGCTGGTGGTCAGATCAGCGGCTTGGTGCGCGTACTAGGTGTATTGGGACGAAGTTGGGATGATTACTTTATTGTAGTAGAGCGATCTACAATAGCGATCTTCTGAACTAATCTTGATCTCTCTTATCTGTGGAGCTGTATAGGCCAGAACGCTAACGCGTCCTGCCTCCATATGCGCATTTGTATAGTAGCGAAATAAGTTTCTAAGTTTAAAAGTCCACACGTGCGCTCCATAAGGGCGCGTGCGGTGGTATCTATGTCCGAGATGAGCCGCCTGCGAGTTCCACTCAGGGACGTGGGGGAAAACCCACCACCTGAGTGCTGTCAGGGGAGTCCGGATTAACGCCTAGATGATTGGGCGCATAGATAAACAAAAGATCTAATTATCGTAGCGCAGCGCAGTTGTACAGAGGCAAGAGCTTCGGAGGGATGACTACCCCCGGCCTTGATACCCCAAAACCGGTCCCACTTAAGGGTGAACGGCCAACCGTTCACTGGGCCTATAGCTGATCCGGGCGTCCCCCAGACCGGCCTAAGGACTGTAATGTCCTGCTACAGTAAAAGTGTACAGTAAAGCGTGCAGGGATGGAGGGGGCTTGGTGTACTTCTACCACACCTGGTTCCGTCGTACACCTCGCGCAAGGCTGATTAGGCCCCAGCACAGATCTCAACGCATAGATGCGCTGAGTGAGAATGATCGGAAGCCTACATTGGATGGGAGAATGTAACGCTTGTGGGGAGGGCGGATCTTGCATTCAGAGATGATTGGAGTGTTTGTCAGGGCCCATAACCTGTTGAACTTGGGGGTACCAAGTGTGTGCGCAGCGGTATACGCGCGGGAATTTCACCAGAGGTGGGGAAAAGAACAGTTATTATTGATGTAATTACTGTACATTATTTATACGCTTTACTACACAATTTGATGCGTTGAGGCGTACATAACTAAGCGTAGATAAGTGCCATGTGGCACAGGCATGCAGAGTAGCATGCGATATAAGACAAAAGGGGGCGAGGTAGCCTGTATGTGTGTTATCAGTCCGAACACGCGTGTACAGTATCTACAGCAGCTTTATTCCGTATATGGCAATCCGAGCTATTGTAATTGTGACGCGCCTCGGCTAAGCGGTCCGCGGCTGTCGGGGCATCCAGACACGCCTAGAGACATGCGCGTCGGTTGCACGGTCCGTGACAGGCAGGGCTTCCGGGACGCTCACACGACACGACTTTCCGAATAGGGTAATATGGATTATTGGAGCACCTAAGGTGTCTCCAGTCCGGTCCACAGAGGAAACCGGTTACACAACAACAAGTAGACGCATAGGGCGTTCTACTTCAACAAAGGACACCAGAGTACAAAGGCAAAGGGAATGAAGGAACACTCACAATCCAGACTAAACTGCATGCCACGGACTTCCAGAGCAGCACAGATGGTGTCATCACCCCACAGCACAGCAATACATCTGGGCTGGTTGCACGAAACTAAGTTCATGGTTGACATAATCACAATCAGCATTTCCCGAAATCACTCTGATTGGCTAAAACCAGCCCCCCCAGGAATGGACCCTTGTCACCCCAGTCCAAACCACTTTACCGGCCGGTTTACCCTCAATCTGTTGAAGTAGAACACCCTATGCATCTACTTGTTGTTGTGTAACCGGTTTCCTCTGTGGACCGGACCAGAGATACCTTAGGTGCTCCGATAATCCATATTACCCTATTCGGAAAGTCGCGTCGTGTGAGCGTGCCAGAAGCCCCGCCTGTCATGGACCGTGCAACCGACACGCGTGTCTCTAGACGTGTCCAGATGCCCCGACAGCCGCGGACCGCTTAGCTGAGGCGCGTCGCAATTACAATAGCTCGGATTGCCATATACGGAATAAAGCTGCTGTAGATACTGTACACGCGCGTTCGGACTGATAACACGCATACAGGCTACCTCGCCCCCTTTTGTCTTATATCGCATGCTACTCTGCATGCCTGTGCCACATGGCACTTATCTACACTTAGTTATGTATGCCTCAACGCATCAAATTGTGTAGTAAAGCGTATAAATAATGTACAGTAATTACATCAATAATAACTGTTCTTTTCCTTCCTCTGGTAAAATTCCCGTGCGTATACCGCTGCGCACACACTTGGCACCCCCAAGTTCAACAGGTTATGGGCCCTGACAAACATTCCAATCATCTCTGAATGCAAGATTCGCCCTCCCCACAAGCGTTACATTCTCCCATCCAATGTAGGCTTCCGATCATTCTCACTCAGCGCATCTACGCGTTGAGATCTGTGCTGGGGCCTAATCAGCCTTGCGCGAGGTGTACGATGGAACCAGGCATGGTAGAAGTACACCAAGCCCCCTCCATCCCTGCGCACTTTACTGTACCCTTTTACTGTAGCAGGACATTACAGTCCTTAGGCCAGTCTGGGGGACGCCCAGATCAGCTATAGGCCCAGCGAACGGTTGGCCGTTCACCCTTAAGTGGGACCGGTTTTGGGGTATCAAGGCCGGGGGTAGTCATCCCTCCGAAGCTCTTGCCTCTGTACAACTGCGCTGCGCTATGATAATTAGATCTTTTGTTTATCTATGCGCCCAATCATCTAGGCGTTAATCCGGACTCCCCTGATGGCACTCAGGTGGTGTGTCACGGTCAGATCACCGTGTCAGAACAAGTCGTCGTTCGGGTCTATTTGCGGAGTCCTTTGGTGAGGCAATCACAGGGTCCGTTATCGTGGGCTACAACTGGGGAGAGGTACTGGCAGAATCGGTAGTCAGGCTTGACTTCTGCAGTAGTGGGCATGTGCGAGCGAGGGCCTGGAGTTGGCACGAGCGAGTACTTATTGCGACTCGAAGACAATGGCTGAGGTTCGCTAAGCAACGTTGGAGACGTCCTTAGATTCCTGAAGGTCGGGTTCACTCGAGAGACGAGACGAGACGTCTGTATTCCACAAGAGAACGAGCTTAGAGCTCGTCCTATGAAACGCACGTGCTTATATACATGGGGCCTCAAGGTAAACATGAGGCGAACAAGTCAGGGATAAGAGACATGCGCGCAGCGCATGTTAGACGAGTCAGAGATAAGAGGAACGAGTACAAAACGTGTAAGCAACATGTTGGGGGCGAGGCCGGACACGAGAGCGACAATCAGAAGGGAAAATGGAAAGGTAGAGAAAGTAAACGTAGAGGGGAGCGAGTCGTGACATTACCCCCTTGTCAAGGTCCTTAGAACTCGTCGCGTTCGGTGCGGACTGTGGAGGCGCAGGCCTGGTAGGCCCCATGCTTGTGGCGGTGAGGGACGAAGCACGGCTCGAAACTTACGCAGTTCTCATGCGGGTTGAAGCAGTACTCTTCGAGGTGGCCGCGGGCGTGACAGAGGGAGCAGGTATGAATCCCAGCGCACCACTCGACCTTGTGTCCTGCCTTTCGACACCACGCGCAGACGTCAGAGGACTTCTCGTCGGTCCAGACCCACGGGTCCTCGATCTTTTGTCTAGCCCGGCGAATCTGTCGGTCGCTGAGGTCGCTGTTGTTGGTGGAGAGGGAGTGGGCAATGGAGCGGCGCACGCGAGAGTACGCGTTGGCCTTGGCAAGGCGTCGCATCGAGCGCTGTAGCTCCTGCCGATCGTCGGCGAGCTGCGTCCGCAACTCCGCCAATTGTCGGGCTCGCCGGATGACGAGCGTAGTCTGGTGGCGTGCGCGGATTACCTCGGCTTTCAAGGAGTCGTCCATAGCCCAGTCCAGCGCCCAGTCCACAGCCTGAGAGTGGGGTTGATTTTCGGCGAAGAGGTATGCTTGGCGACGGTCGAAGGAGGGACGAGGAAAGGCGTCCTGTTTGGCGTGAAGGGGGCGAGAGTGGACTGTACACCCTCGACCCATGGTGCCCATCAGTTCGGGGCTCGTGCTGTTCCAGTCGATCTGGACGAAAGGGGCGATTTCCTGGCCAAAGCTGTAGTTAGGGATGTCAAACAGGTAGCGCACCCCCGGCTCCTCGAAATTGCGCTTCCATCCGGGGCCTGGATGGACGTTAGGCAGTGGTCCTGTGGGAGAGGGGGTCCGTGCTCGCTCCTCTTCTTCGCGGGTTTGGAACGCCTCCATCGCGTCGGCTTCCGCAGCCAGGAGGGTGTTTCCAATGCCATCGTACGTCTCGGACAGCGTAGGGGAGACGGCGTGGAGTCGATAACGAGGTGTGGCGTCGATGGGTCCGTCAGCGAGGAAGGGAGGTGGGGAGAGTGGCCACCGCGGTGGGGGATCGATGGGAGTTATGGGTTCGGCGTTTGGCCCAACGTAGTCGACGGTGTTGGTGATGACGGTGAGAGGGGGAGGAATGGGAATGGGGGGAGTGGAAACGACCGACTCAACCTCAGCTTCGTCTTCTTCCTCGTCTGTTGGAGGGTATTCGAGCTGTGGCGAGGTAGCCGTCAAGATTTCGACGACGGGGGGAGATACGTCCCCCAGGAGGAGCGGGATAGCGATGGACGGGGTGCTGCGGAGGTTTCGGATCGCGTTGGAGACGTCGTCCCCAGTGATGTTTGCCCAATGTGCGATGACGGCTCCATGGGCCATGGCCCAAGCAATGTTGTGTCGGTTCGTCGGTGTGAGGGCATTGACTTGAGCCTGGTAGAAGGCTGCGAGTGCTAGGGCCGGCGAGGGCGAGGGGGAGCGGACTTGGTAGGGTGTAGACGAGGTGCTGGACATTGTGGTTCGAAGGAGGAGATAAAGCAGAGTGGAGATCGAAATGGGAGGCGGATGGAGGAAAGAAATGGGAGTCAGAGGGTCGTATTTATGCGATTGCTCGTCCAGCCGGAGCGGAGGTGGATGTGAGAAATTCTGCGAGAAGTTTGGGGGCGTGCAAGTCCTTGTGATCGATCCAGGAGTCGTCGGAGTGTGGATATCCCTTCCAATGCACGAGGTATTGGAGCTGTCGTCCTCGCCCTTTCCTCCTGGAGTCTAGAATCGCCTCGATTTCGTACTCTTCCTCGTTATCGATGATCGGTGGAGGGCGTGTGAAGGGCGTGCCGTATGCCTCCGTTTCCTTATATGGCAGGAGGAGGTCTACATGGAAAACGTTGTGGATTTTCATCGTTTCCGGAAGGCGCAGTTTGTAGGCTACCGGTCCGATCTTCTGGATGATGGGGAAGGGTCCGTAGCGCTTAGGGGCTAGTTTCTTGTTTCCCGTGATTGAAAGATTGCGCCCTTCCAGCCAGACTTGGTCTCCTTCTTTCATTTCCGTTATCTTTCGGTCATCTCGGCGGTTTTGGATGTGGGTCAGGAGCTGTTGCGCCGTTTGCCTCGTTTCCTCCAGCGCTTTTAGGCGTGTTTCTGCTGCCGGTGCGTTCGCCTCGAGGTGCTTGAGGATCACTTGAGGCTTCATTCCGAGGAGGAGTTCGTGGGGGGATCGTCTCGTCGCGTCGTGTCTCCATGAGTTGTGGGCAAACTCTGCGACGGGAAGGAGCTGGCTCCAGCTTGTGGGTTTGCTTGCCGTCCAAGGACGGAGGTATTGCTCTAGCCAGGCGTTCATGCGCTCCGTCTGTCCATCTGTCCTTGGGTGGAAGGCCGTTGAGAGATTCTGTTGGATTCCTAAGGCCCTGCACATTTCTTTCGCGAATGTTGATGTGAATCGGGGGTCTCGATCAGAGATGATTCTTTTGGGGAGTCCGAACCAGGGTATGAGGTGTTTCAGATACTCGTTGGCGACTCCTGGTCCGTCAATTGTCTTGTGACACGGGATGAACTTAGCTGCTTTCGAGCATCCCTGATCTACGATCGTGAGTACAGAGTCGAAGCCCTGCGATTTGGGGAGATCTGTGATCAGGTCCATCGACACGTATTGGAAGGGGCCGTCTTCAACATGTGCATCAAAACGTTGCAAAGGGGCTTTCGATCGGTGTACGTTGGTCTTCGACTCCTGGCAGCGTGCACACCCCTTGACGTAGTTTTCCACAAAGCTGCGTAGTCTGGGCCCTTCGTAGTGTTCTCGCACCAGCTCCCAGGTATTCGCGATGCCTGGATGCCCTCCGGCCGGGGAATCGTGGATGGTTTGAAGGATCGAGCGGCGCTGATTAGGGTCGTCTGGGAGGAAAATTTTGCGGGTGAAGAGGTGATCTGGTAACAGCGTCCGGGGAAGGTCGGAATCCACCCCCTTGTTAAGGTCTTTTCTTCGGGAGAGGAGGTCGGCCACTGTGTTGGTTGTGCCCGCAATGTGTTCAAGGGAGTAGTCGAAGTCCTGGAGAAATTCGATCCAACGCGCTTGTCGCCCCGATACTTTCTGGGGCTCACGGAAGTATTGCAGGTTTTTATGGTCTGTGAGGACCCGGACGGGGTGTTTCGCTCCCAGAAAAAGGGGGCGTCCGCATTTGAAGCCAAAGACGACGCCGGCGAGTTCTCTGTCGTGGACATCATAGTTCTTTTCGGCAGGCAGGAGACTTCGGGAATGGAAGGCGACTGGGTGAACCCCATCGTCATGCTCTTGGGCGATGACAACTCCTAACGCGTATCCAGACGCGTCGGTGTGCATGATGAAGGGGCGGGCCCAGTCAGGGGTCTTAAGGACCGGCTCCGAGGAGCAGACGTCTTTGAGCTTCTGAAAGGCTTGTTGACAGTCTTCCGTCCATTCCCATTGGCGGTTCTTGCACGTGAGGTCGTTTAACGGGCGAGCGATGTTTGAGAAGTCCGAGATGAATGCTCGGTAGAAGTTGCAGAACCCGAGGAAACTGCGCACTTCTCGGACGGTTGTTGGGACAGGCCATTGGGTGATCCCCTGGATCTTGACTGGATCCATGCGGACCTGACCGTTGCCTACGATCATGCCAAGGTATTCGATCTCTCGTTGGTGGAATAGGCACTTCTCGGGTTTGAGGAACAGCCCAAGTTTCTCTATCCGTTGTAACCACTCATGAACCGCTTCTTTGTGTTTCTCCAGAGAGCCTTTGGTGTGGATGACGAAGTCATCCATGTAGACCGATCCTGTCTGCTTAGCTTTTAGGTCTTTAAAGTCGTCGTCCACCATCGTTTGAAATGTGGCGGGAGAATTCGTCATGCCAAAGAACATTACTGTGGGCTCAAAGAGGCCATCGCTGGTTTTGAAAGCTCCCTTCCATTCGTCGCCTTCCTTGATGCGGACGTTGTTGTAACCCCATCGCACATCGAATTTGGTGAACCACTCTTTATCAGAGATCTGGTGGATAAGGTCGGAGATGAGGGGTAGTGGGTATTTGTTGGGTATGGTCCAAGCATTCAGTCGTCTGTAGTCCTGGACGGGGCGAAGTTTCCCGTCCTTTTTCTTGATGAAGAAGAAGCCGCTGGCGTAAGGGGATTTGGACCGTCGGATGCGCTTTAACCTTAAGTTAGTGGCCAGGAACTTCTTCTGTTCCTCTCGCTCTGCGGGTGACAGGGGATACACCCTGCAATTGATGGATGCTGGTGCGTCGGGTTTAAGGTCGATGGCGTGGTCCCAAGGGCGGCGATCGGGGAACTTTTCGGAGTCCTGCTCGTTAAAGACAGTTGCATAGCGGTGGTATTCTGGCGGAACTAGTTCTTGCCAGGGCTTCGCTTCTCGATCTTTAACCGCCTCCGCGGCTAGTTGTTGGGCCACCGTGGTCCTTCGGACTGCGATTTGTTGCCAAACCTCGTCGCCTGGGGCCCATCCGTCCAAGGAGCGTATCCAGAGTGGAACACCTTGTTTTCTTTTCTTTATTCCCCTTGGCAGGATATGGCATCGATCTGCATCTAGCGTGGATGCGGTGGTGGATCCTTTGATATGGGCTTCTCCCCAGTTAACCTGGGGTTCATTGGCTTCCAAGAACGGGTAGCCAAAAATGAAATCGTCAGGGCCTAAATCTGCGACGAAGAACGGGTGCGTTGCTTTGATTCCGTAGTGGTCGACGATGAGGTCGACCGCTTCACTGATTTTCCCGGCTTTGTTGGGGGTCCCGTCCACGTTACGAACTGTTCTGGGGGACGTGAGTTTTCTGGGTTTTATCCCGAGCTCCTTTACTGCTCGGGGGTTGATGAAGCATTCCGTTGCTCCACTGTCTAGGAGCGCTTTTCGATCGACTCGTTTTTTGCTGGTTCGGATCATGAATGGCACGTAAATTGCTTTATTCTTTGATCTATACAGGGAACCAGCCCCTACTGCCCGAATGAGAGTCGTTACATTCAGGCTTCGAGAAAACCCGCGTCCGCTCCTAACTCTTGGAGGCTCCGCACAAACGTCTCCCTTTCTTCGTCGCTGAATTTCTGCGCGTACGTGGCGAGGGCCGCTGGATCGCATCGATGGTCTGGGAGGGCGTCTTCCTCTACAGAGTTGACGATTTCTACTGTTCTACTTGCTGGTTGGCGGCCTCTCTTTGAGGGACAGGTGCGCGCAAGGTGTCCTTGTTTTCCGCATTCAAAACACCGGCCAGTTTTGCGGTACTCTTCCTTTTCCTTGTTGGTGGACGCCTTGCGAGCGACCGCCGAAGTGTCCATAGCGTCATCGTTTCGAGGGGGAAGGTGTGGTCGAGCTGGCTGCTGGTTCCCTCGTCCCTGGCCACGTTGATTTCCTCCGCCTCCTTGTCCCTGTCCCGGACGGCGCCAGTAGAAGTTACCGAAGCCTCCAGAGCGGCGTTGTCCGTCGTTCGATCGTGAGCTAGGAGGCTGGGAGCGCCCAAATTGCTCTTTGATTGCCTGGAGGCGAAGCCAGCTGCGTTGTTGCTCCTGAGCTCCTTCGCACCATTGTCGGAAGTTGTTGGGTTTGTTGTAGCGAATGATCGCTTCGACCAGCGAGAATGGGAGCCCTTGAGCGAACAGCTTTAAGTTTGAAGCGTCGTCGACATCGACTCCAGCTCGATGGGCCAGACGTTCAAAGGTGGCGATGTATTCATCAATGTTCCCTTGATCCATCTTGAGCATCGTCATTGCCTTCTGTGCTTTCTCGTTCTCGGCGTAATCGATGAACGAGTCCTTGAATTCCCGCTCTAGTGCCTGCCAAGGAGAGCGCCCTAGGAGCTGCTGTGGGTGTTGCTGTACGTCATCCAGCCATTCGTACATTCTCTCGATCCACCCTTCTACCTTGGGTCCTTCGATGAGGGATAAGAAGTAGGCACACTTCTTAATGGGGTCGAGGGAGATGGACGCGTCACAGTTCATCAGCATGTATCGGCGGAACTGGGTCAGGAATCGCATGGTCCTGTCTCGATTCCCGTCGAATCGGTCAGGGGGAATGCCTTCGAGGCGGATGTGGCCCATCCCTCTGATGGCATTTACTGTCATGGGGTCGTCCCCCGTTCCTCCGGGCATTCCAGGTGCTCGGGGAGGGCGATCAGTGGG
>QFFA01000446.1:12294-28271 GCA_003316565.1 Russula foetens
GGCACAAGACATGCATGTACTACGAGGTCATGCTACGGTAAGAGGGGGCGTGCTACAGAGGGTTCATCATGGGACTATTATACGGTTCGTCAAAGGGAAGGGAGAAGGGGTTGGCATGGGATGCCAGCCAGGGAGACCCTCAAGGAGGGTCCGGCCGCGGGGGCAAAGGGCGCAGGAGCGCCTGCATGAAGTGGAGGAAGAGGACGAGGGACTCGGCCCCCGTCGTGAGGGAGAAAAGCCGGCCCATGTTGGCGTCGCATAGGTAACGAGAGCGCTGGGCGGCGTAAAGGGGGCAATGGAAAAGGACGTGGGAAACCGTGTGACGCTGCAAGCCGCGGTCAGGACGACGTCGTGAACGACATGTATGACTAGGTATAACCGCAGCTGCACCACCCTCCGACTCAGGGTCGCAAGGGTAGTCCGGGTCGAGGAGAAGACGCTGGAGGGCGTCGAAGTCTAGTGCAGACAAGTCCACGGCGTTCCTCTGGCTTCTGGCTTCGGTAGCGGTCCTCCCCCTCGTGGGTCCACCCTCTACCGCCGAGCCATCCAAGTGCCAGGAGAAGTTGCAGAGACAACGTACCTCGTCACCGGCGTTCGTACGGAATCTGTGTGAGTAGGCAGCATCGAAACAATGCCGTGTGGTGAGCTGCATGCAGGCAGTAAAGTATCACCTGTTGCGGGACGACAGGGCGCCCAGGGTGAAGGGTGGAGGGTGGTTGCCATCAGGGCGGGTAATAGAGGTCCAGGCGGGGGACCGGCGTGGGAGAACCATCGCATCGTAGTCCGAAGCCCAGTGACAGTAGGCCAGGTTGCGACGCGAGCAAGGGGCCACGGGGCAGGGGGCCCGAGGGGCGGCGTCCGCGGCAGCAAGCGCCAAGGCGAAGGGGGGGTCCTTCCATTTAGCGGAATAGACTCGGACGGAGATCGAAGGAGCGCACGACAGAAAGTCGCGTGCAAGGGCAACGAATTGCTGAGAATGGGCAAGGTGCCGGTGTTTGGAGCAATCCAGGAGCCGGGGGAGGAGGACGCGATTGGGGAGGAAGATGGTAAGGGGAACGTCCGGGAAACCGGCCGCGAACAACATGCCGTCAAGCAGAGCCCGCCACAGCACATCCGGTACGTCGATACCGGGGGAAGACCTGGAGTGGACTGGGCGGTGGTCCGCACCGTGGAATAAGGCGAAGAAGCCCCAGGGAGCGTCCGCCGAGTGGCGGTACACCACGAAGAGGCGGAGGCCGTCAAGTGAGCGCATCAGGGAGCGCGTAGTCGACGATGTCTCAGGGGAAGGGGGCACGACGAAGAAGCCAGGATGGTTCCAGAAACGAAGGCCCGGGGGCGCAGGCGCACAGAACGGCGGGAAGGCCGCAGGCGCCAGGCATGTCAGCGCCGAGGGGATCTGAAGGCCTGAACGCCAAAGGGCATCCGGATCGCCGAGTGCCAAGGTAACGCAGAGGGAGTGTGAGGGAGGGAGGCGCCCCAAACGGTCGGAGAAGGAACCGACAAGCTTCTCCAACGTGTACTGGACAGGCAAAATCGCCAGGAGGTGGGAGAGGGGATCGACCGGCGTGGTACGAAACACACCGGAGATACGGCGGAGGGCGTCGTTTTGGGCGACTTGGGCCATGCGAAGGAGGGATTTGGGGGGGTTATGGGCCCACAAGGGGGCCCCGTACGTGAGGACAGGCAAAACGACAGCGTGGAAAACCCGCCGCCAGTTGGCATAGTCCATGCCCCGAACCGAATTGCCGAGGATGTGCAAGGCCCGGATGGTCGAACGGGCCCAGTTGGCCATGATGCGAACGTGATGGTCCCAGCGCAGGGAGTCGTGAAAGAAGACGCCGAGATACCGGACCAGGGAAGAGCGTTGGACACGGAGTTCACCGGCGTGGGCGTCGCGGAGGCCGATAGACGAAGGGAGGGACCCTTTTTGCAAAGGGGACCACTGTTTGTTGTGGAACACAGCAAACTTGCACTTGGCAGCGTCTGTGGTGAGGCCGCAGCGGAGAAGCCAATCAGTAACCGTCTCGTAGTGAGACGCGACTTTGGCGATGGCGGAGCAATAAGTGGCCCCCGCGGCGACAAGGGCCCCATCGTCAACGTATAATCGAAGCGAGCCTGAGCCCGGCGACCAACGTTCGGCGAGGCGCAGAAGGGGAATGGTGTAAACGGCCGAAATGATGGGAGAGAGGGGGGAACCCTGGGGGGTACCGTCGCCAACGTCAAAAGTATCACTATGTTCGCCATTGAAGGACAAGCAGGCCGTCCGCCCGGTGAGGAAAGAACGAAGCCAGTCGACGACGGGGTCAGGGAACCCGAAGAGGGCAAAGAGGTGGGTGAGACGATCGCGGCGAATGTGGTCAAAGAAGCCCTGAATATCAAAGAGCAGCAGGGCGACCGGGAAGCCTGTCGCCCGCCCGCACTGGGCAGTGTGGGCCACCGAGACGCACGCATCCATGGCGCAGTGGTTGTCGCGTGAGCCAAATTGGGTAGGGGGGAGGATGGAATAAGTGTTCAAGTCGTGGAGGACCCGGGTTGCGACGATTTTTTCCAGGAGCTTACCACAACACTCTAAGAGGCTGATCAGCCGGTACGCTTTGGGCAGAGAGTAATCAGGCCGCTTAGGCTTGGCGATAGGCACAACCCGAGTGGCAGACCAGGGGTGGATACCCAATTCCAGGCAAGCAGTGTAGAGGTCGACGAGGCGGTCAGGACGCGCCCGGAAGGTCCATTTGAGGAGCTTATAATTGACGCCACTGATGCCGGGGGCGGAGGAGTTGGACGTGCCCACAAGGGCGGCCGCGACCTCGTCGTGAGTTACCGGTCCCCAGTCCCGAGTAGGTAGCGCAGGGGGATCATCGGGTTGGGAGACGGAGATGGGGGGAGGCGAAGGAGGAAAGAACTGGGCCGACAGGATGTCGGACACAGAAGAATGAGAGGACGTGAGGTCGGAGTCCAGAGAAGAACGGAGGGGCGGGATCTTACTGACCCGGCGCCCATGCCGCCAACAAGTGGCTTCCCAGACCTTGCGGGTGGCGGTATAGTGGACAAAGTCGTCGGCCCAGCGGCGGCGTTCCTGTTTAAGGATAGTAGTGAAGGCGATGGAGGCCATACGTCGTTCGTTCGACGGGGCAGCACGAACAGCAGCGAGCGCCGCGGAACATTCTCGCGACCACCAACGGACTCCCCGAGGGTCAGGGGTGCGTCGAGGCTCGAACAGCTGGGAACAAGTCTCGTTGATATCCTCGAGGAGACAGGAGGCGGCAATGGCAAGGGAACCGGCGTCGGTAATGACAGGGGGAGGTATGGCCGCAAAGCTCTTCGACCATGTCTCGACGAGGTCGTCGTCCAGTGCAAAGCCGGGGAGTGTCTGTCTGGGCAGCGGAGGGAGGGCGGCGAGGGGAGTCCAGGAGAGAGAGAGTGCAGCATGGTCGGAGCCGAGCGACTCCTTGAAGGAAACATCGACCGCGGAGAATTGGTCTGAGAAGACGGCCGGCTCATTAAGAAGGACGAGGTCGATCAACGAGGGGCGCTGGTCGTCGCGGCCCTGCCAGGTGGCGACGCCAGGGGGGCTGAGAATGGACAACTCGTTAGAGTCGAACCAGTCTGTCAAAGCCTGAGCCCAAGACGACAGAGTGGCCCCGGGGAGGGACCACAGCGCGCCGTGGGTGTTGAAATCGCCGGCAACTATAGTAGGTATGGTAGGGTCGAGCTCGAGAGATAAGATAGGAATAAGGTTATGACCAGAAGGGGGAACATGATGGTAGACGTTGAGAAAACGGAGCGTGTCCTCGTCGAAAATTATATCGAGGATCATCGCATTGAGAGAAGAAAGAAGATCGGGACGAGGCCGAACGAAAACGCGCCGGCCGAGGTCGGTCTGGACATATATGGCGACACGGCAAGTGTCATCACCAGAGTGAGAGGGGAGGTAACAGTCCCACATGTTATTAGCAGCCGTACCGCAGACTTCGACCCCGTCAGGGTCAGAATCATCGCGGCGTACGTTGATCTGGCTGAACCAGGGTTCTTGGACCAAGATCACATCAAAGGGGGAGATCACATCAAAGGGGGAATAGTTCTCGGATTACTTGTGCTGCAAATTGTGGTCCGCGATCTGAGATAACTGTTAGAGGGAACCCCGTGCATTTCCATATGTTGTCCATGAGTAGTTGGCTAGTTTGTTCTGCTGTGATAGTTTTGTGGCAAGGTGATAGGATGACTGCCTTGCTGTGGTGGTCTACAACCGTAAGGATACTGTCATATCCTTTCGACGTAGGGAGGTCCACAATGAAATCCATAGTGATGGTTTCCCAAACTCCAGTAGGGATTTTGTTTGGCTTGATCAATACTTTGACTGGGGGTCATATCTTTGTTGCTTGATAGGTGGCACATCCTTTGATATAGTTCTTTACAAATTCTGTGATTCCTGGCCACCAGTATTCTCTAGTGATGAGTTCAATGGTCTTCCATTCTCCGGGGTGTCCTAGTAAGTCATTGTGGAACGTCTGCACAACTTTTCGTTTGAGGTCGCCATTGTTAGGGATGTATACGAGTCCTTTGTTCAAGATAAGGCCTTCTTCATAGTTCCAGTCTTGTAGGCCTTTAGTAATGCTTCGAGGGCCACTGACAAGGATTTCTTTTAGTAGTTGGCCCGTAAGACGATCCAATTTGATTGCATCTTGTATTGCTGTTTTCAAATCTGTGTTTAATGCGATAGGAATTGCCATGGTATGTAGTGCTCGAATTCGAAATTTGTCTGGGGTGAGCAAGATTTTTTCTGCATTATTGGATGCTATCCCCTCTTTATAATCTGGCCGCCGTGACAGAGCATCAGCTTTGTTCATTTTGCCTGGTTTTGGGATAATTTCATAGTGGAAATCGCTCAAGAACAGCGACCAACGTGCTTGGCGGCGTGACAGGGTTTGTTTTGTGGTAAAATATTTGAGGTTGGCATGGTCCGAGAATATCTTCGTCGTATGTGGACTACCCTGTAGGTAGTGACGGAAGTGCTTTAGAGCATGTATAATAGCGAGTAGTTCTTTGTCATGGATTTCGTAGTTGTGTTCAGCAGGTTGTAGTGACTTTGAGTAGTAGGCGACTGGATGGGAATGACTGAGTGCATCATTTTGTTCAAGTATAGCTCCTGTGGCATAATCACTTGCATCCATGATTAGAGTGAACGGGTGGTCATAGTCCGGGAGCACAAGGACTGGTGAAGTAGTTAAGGTGCATTGTAATGCGGTGAATGCATTTTCACATGAGGGGGTCCAATTCCAAGGCATTGTCTTCTTGGTTAGGTCAAATAGCGGTCGTGCTAAGGTCAAGTAATTTTGTACAAAGTGGCGGTAGAAATTGCAAAAGCCCAGGAATTTCTGGATTTCCTTGATACACTTGGGACGTGGCCAATCTTTAATTGCCGTGAGTTTAACTGGATCCATGCGTAGTTCTCCTTCAGAGATGATAAGGCCGAGGTATTCAACGGATCTTTGGTTGAAAGAGCATTTCTCGGGTCGTAAGTAGAGATCCAGTTCATGGAGGTGTTTAAGAACACGATGTGTCCACATTTTTAATTCGTTTAGGGTGGACGCAAAGATCATAATATCGTCCAGGTAGACGATCATGTGTCCTAATGCGATGAGGTCTGCAAACATTGTATCCATAAATGTTTGAAATGTCACGGGGGCGTTGCAGAGTCCAAATGTCATGACTAGTGATTCATAGAGGCCGAGAGGAGTTGCAAAGGCGGTTTTCCATTCATCGCCTTCTCGTATCCATATATTGTTGTATCCCCATTGTACGTCCAACTTGGTGAAGAACCACGCACTGAGTAGCTTGTCTACAAGTTCAGGGATTAGTGGTATGGGTGCTGCATTTTTTCTTGTAATCTCATTGAGGGGACAGTAATCTTGTACTGGTTGAAGTTTGCCATCTTTCTTATCTATAAAGAAGAAAGGGCACGCGAAAGGGGACTCGGATCGTCGTAGAGTGCCATTTTTTAGGCCTGTGTCTATGTAGTCTTGTAACACCTTGCGTTCTGGTGGTGTGAGTCTATAAATTCCCATTTTGCGCATCGTAGTATTCGGTAGAAAGTCTATTTTGTGGTCCCATGGCTGGTGTTTGGGTAGTCGTTGTGATTCCTCATCTGAAAAGACCTTTGCGTATTGCCGGAATTCCTTTGGGATTTCCGCAAGCTTGTTTCCATGTGACATGGCTAGTGAGGTAGAGACCGTAGTTCGTCCAATAGTTGGTCCTAGGTATTTCTTGTGATGCGCCATGATGAGTTCAATTGTGTCCGTGTTTCCAATTGAGAGTTCAAAGTCATCATCGACTTGTGTTTCCCATTCCAGAATTGGTAGGAGGGAGGCCAAGAGGGGTGAAGGATTAGAATTGTTGTCCTCATAGCATTGCGGTGGGCAATGATTTAGACTGAGTGCATTCTTGGCCCAGTCGATATTGGGATTGTGTTTCTTTAACCAATCCATTCCAAGGAGCATATCATGGGTGTTGAAGTAGAATGCCCTATGCGTCTACTTGTTGTTGTGTAAACCGGTTTCCCCTGTGGACCGGACCAGAGACACCTTAGGTGCTCCGATAATCCATATTACCCTATTCGGAAAGTCGCGTTGTGTGAGCGTGCCGGAAGCCCCGCCTGTCACGGACCGTGTAACCGACGCGCGTGTCTCTAGACGTGTCCGGATGCCCCGACAGCCGCGGACCGCTTAGCCGAGGTGCGTCGCAATTACAATAGCTCGGATTACCATATATGGAATAAAGCTGCTGTAGATACTGTACACGCGCGTTCGGCCTGATAACACACATACGGGCTACCTCGCCCCCTTTTGTCTTATATTGCATGCTACTCTGCATGCCTGTGCCACATGGCACTTATCTACGCTTAGTTATGTACGCCTTGACGCATTAAATTGTGTAGTAAAGCATATAAATAATGTACACTAATTACATCAAATAATAACTGTTCTTTTCCCCTCCTCTGGTGAAATTCCCGCGTGTATACCGCTGCGCACACACTTGGTACCCCCAAGTTCAACAATGGGCTCCAGTGTTGGTTACGAACAATCGTACTTGTTCTGAGTGTCTTGGGCCCATATTCATTTGTAGTTGTGTAGTATAGTTTATAGCCCCTTGGTTGTTAATTGTTCCATCGACATTTCGAGGGTAGACTGGAGTTTGTAGTTTCCAGAGGGGTAGTTCGTGTTTGGCGACAAAGGTGGTATTGCAGAAGAGTCCTTCTGCGCCACTATCCAGGAGGGCTTGAGCATCGATTTGTCTTCCCTTAGATACGATTCGGACTGGGATGCGAATAGAAGGTATGCGTGTATTCCGAATCGTATTTACATTTACACAGGACACTGTCTGACCCAAAGCAACGGTGTTAATAGTACATGAAGAGGGAAATAATACATCTCTCACTGACGATGCAACAGGAGAGGGTTTCAAAAAGGAATTTGTACAGTTTCGACGTCCATGTCAACAATATCAGAGGTTTGCATAGAGTTGACCTGGAGGTTCTTCATCGAGTCCTCCAGATCGTCTTGGGGTAATTGATTTTCGTTGATGGTCTCTAACTGACGGACTTGGGTATCATTGTTACGCCTAGGTGCTTTAGGACAAACCGCAGCCCTATGTCTGGGTTCTGAACAGTAGAGACACAAATTTTCTTTAATGTGGTGTGTACGTTCTTCCGGAGTAAGGTGTCCACGCCCTCTGCGGTTGGAGCCATGTCCCCGGCCCCGTCCTCGGGTGTTGTTTGCTGCGATATCAAGGGTGGTTCCATCAGGACCAATAGATAGTTCGTGGATCGATGTGCCTTGGCCCCGCCGATTAAATGATCCTCTGAAGGGACGACTTTGTCCTCTTCCGAAAACTTGCCAATTCTTGTCGATTTCCCGAGCTTTAGCCACGAGAGTGGGGAGAGTATTGGGTTGGGGAGTGATGTTGAGGAGTTTCTGGGTCAACCCCTGATTCAGGTTTCTCCTGAAGGCGAACATTTTAGATTGTTTGTCCACATTTGCTTCTTCCGCATATGTGCTCCATTCCTGGTACTATTCGTTAAATGGCCGGTTTCCCATTGCGGTGTTATGCATTTTGGCTATGGCTTCGATTTTAATTTGTGGAGGAATGAATTGCGCCTTAAAGGCATCTCTAAAGTCCTCCCAAGTTCCCCAATCCCTGGGGTTGGCTCGTAGGGCTGCATCCATTCGTTTGGCAGCCCATTCTCCGGCACGTGTTCCAATCTTAAAGTAGCCAAGGGCTGATGCTACTCTTCTGCCAACGGTTGTAAAGGCATCTTCATTCAAGGCATAGTAGTTGTCCAGGGCATGCCAAAAGGATTGTGCCTTTGATGTGGAGCCGTTGAACGGTTCTGGGGGGGTCCCAATAGGTCGTGGCGGGGTTGCCGCCTGCTGTTGTTGTTGTCCTTGTCCTGCCATTGGTGGGTTCCCGCCTGGTGGTGGTGGTTGTGGTGCTGGTACGAAGACCGGTGTTGGTGGGCGTGCTGGTGAGGGAACCTTTGGTGCTGGTGTCCGTGAGGAACTAGCTGTGGCAGGTGTGGCATGTGGAGCATGTAGAGCGGAACCAGTAGTTGTGGTTGCGGAGGATGAAGTAGCTCTTGTGCCACTTGTGACGGGTTGTTTTCCCTTGGCTTTGGATGCCAGTGGTGTGGCCGTCTGGGTGATTCCCTGGGCAGGAGATTTGGTTCGAGTAGGAAACGAACTCGTTTCAGCTGGCGCTGGGGAACTGGTTCGACTGGGTTCTCGAAGTTTCTGTAGTTGTTCTGCGGCTGCAGTAATTGTGGATTCAGTCCTTTCAAGTACCGCAGTGACTTCGGCTTCGTTGTCTGAGTCTGGTTCTGGTGTGAAGTCCGCTGACGGGTGTTGCAATTTACTAAAATCAACCATATGGTTGTTAAGATATCTCCAAAAATCGTGTTTCTTGGACCACTGGACTGCCTTTCTGTCAAAGAGGGCAGATCCTTTGGCAGGGTTGAACTCGCTGAGTTGGTCTAGGTGAGTGATGTTTTTCAGGAAATCCTGTTGCTCAATTACTCGGTTGTCAAAGGTTCTCCACAGGTTTCCTGGTCTGTAACTGAATAGGATTTGGTTTTCCCAAAGGGCGAAGATAATGCATTCGGTCTGGTGTAAGGTGACAAAGTAGTTGGTGAATGAGTAGTAGGTGTGTTGGAGTTCTTTTTGGGTAATCTCCAATCTAGTAGGATAATCTGCTAGAAGATCTGTCCAAGTGCTCATACAAGGTAGGTGAGTTTATATCTGGTATTACTCCAGCTGCTAAGAACCGAGTAGAGGGCTCGCAAGTAGACGTGGTTATGGTCCCGGGGATCTTGGACGACTTCTCTATAGTCTTCTTGGACCCCTTCTTCAGTTATGACAATCCTGTATCTCCAAATTAGTCCATGGAATATTCCTGGTGTTGGGGTGAGTTCACAGAGCTCTTGGAGCCGATGGTTAACTTCTATTCTAGTGTGATTTCCTAGTAAGAAGTTGCAGTGATTTAAAAAGGCCTGATTCTCGTTCGAACAGCATGTCGGAACTTGGACGGCGAGGTAGATTTGACCTGGTAGGAAGATCTGCGGGACACGATTATTAATTTTGGGGGATCCTGAGCTGGATTGGCTGAAGACGTTTGCGTTCGGAGATGCCGGAGGTACAACATAAGCCGGCGGTGGTGGATTATTCAAGGATGGGAAGACCGGTTCGTCTTCTGGTTCCCAAAAGGGTAGTTGGATCGTTGGGATTCGGGATGTAACTGGTAGCGATGGCTCTTGGTTGGCGGGTCGTCTAAGTAAAAATGGGTTCCGCTGTGAGGGTACTGGTATGGCGGGTGCTGAAGTCTCTCTCTGGCGATTGCGATGTGAGTGGCGGCCTCTGCGAGTATGTGGCTGCGATAACTCTGCCAGTTTGGTCGTCAAAGTATATGTACCTGAAAGGATTCGAGTATTCTGCCTCGCAAGTTTTTACAATCTGATGGAGTCTGTTCCACAAAAGGAAGGCACAAAGATAGAGGACTAGGAGTATCAGGTAGTTCAGGATAGTAATTTTATCCAGTTCGTTCGTAATATAGTCCCGGTATTGGTGCGGGGTAGTGCTGTGGGCTCCAAAGTTCTATATATGGCGGCGTGGGAGGAGTTTCTGGTCGGTAGAGGTCGCAGTGGCAGACGTCTATTCCACAAATGCAATGATCAGCTGTTGGTGGGACGAGGTCTGGGACAAGTTCCGGGGTGTAGGCGCGTGTAGATGGAAGGTCGTCAGCGATTTCTGTAGAATTGACAGAGTTCCAATAGGTATCGTCTACTCCTAGTTGGCTGGGTTGTGTGAGAATAATCCCCAGTCGGTGTTGGTATTCAGGTTCACGTCCCTGGGCGTTGGGCTGCGCAATGGGATAGAAGAATTCGGTGGGGTTCACTAAGGTTTGCTCGTGATTGATGTTAGTGGTGTGCCAGCCAGTTTCTTCCCAATTGTGGAGATATTCTTTTCCGAGGGTTCCAATGAGTTTTGTTCCTTCATGGGTGATTTGTATTCTGATTTCTTGAAATTCCAGTCGGATTTTGGTTTCCGACAGGTGAAAACGGGATAAAAATCTAACTCTGTTCCCTTGGAGTATGGCTTGAGTGATTTCCTGGGTTTTGGCCGCAACGTAATAGTGCTAGAAGAAGGTTTCATTGTAGGAGAGAGTGATTTCCAAGACTAATGTTTGGTTCGCTGTATATGTGGGATGCACCTCCCAATAAGCGCGTGTTTGTCGGCAACGATTAATTAGTACAGGGAGTTGGTAGTCCACGTATTCGTAAAACTTGGTGGGTCCAAGAGTGTATCCAAAGGGAAGGAAGTCGAGAAGGGCTCTGGTGACAGTATGAATTTCACTCCAATAGGTAATGTGGACTTGTTCCCTTAAGTCGGCTAAGTGTACGATGTTGAGACGTAAAAGCCTTTCTTCTAGTTGTAAAACTAACGATTGCGGCACTTGATTTAAGTCAACAAAATTTTCTTTCTTGATTTATTTACAACCTTTGTATCGTAACTCACTTGTTTCTACAAAGGTAATTCGGCCGGAGGAGGAAAAAGGGAAAGGAAAGGGTTAACCGGGAGATGTGGGGTGCAGCAAAAACGGGCTAGGTAAGGTGAGGTACGTAGTGCGTCTTCAATGCGATGATACCTGTCCGTGACCAGGATTCCATCAGCAGTAAAGTGAAGGTATCCAAAAATTGTAATGACACGTCCGTCTAGCAGGTCGTAGGAAAGGAGAGGAACTTGGGTGCCTTCGAAGTATTGTAACCAAAATGGGGGAAATTGTCCAAACAAGAATTTAAGGGAATCAACAAAGGTAGCTTCCACGTATCCGAAAGGGAAGGAAAGCGAAGGGGGGTGAACTCCAATCCGAGCGCAAAGGGTAATGGAAGGGAGGATGTCCGAGGCACTAATACGTACTATGTGGTAGGATGGTCCTCTGAACGGAGTTACAAAGTGAGCTGGGATAACTTCTAAGTCTTCAATCCGCGGGATTGGACCGAGGGGGTTAGGACCAAAGAATTCTTCTTGTGGGCACCAGATTTTCTCTCCTCGTTTGTAGACGACTTTGAAGAGATGCGGGTGTTGATCGACTTGATCCACACACGGAGGCAGCACAAAAAGTTGAGGGAAGAGCTCGACATTGGGAAGCGGGAGTACGGGGGCAGCGGCGACGGTGGGCAAGGGACTACGGACGATGTAGTCGGGAGATGGGGGACGAGGCGACAATACAGTGGTGACGGGTACTTCAACTGCCAGGGGAAGATGATATTCCGGTACGTCTTCGTTGTCGTCCGGCGGGTATTGGAGTGTCGGTGAGGAGGCACTGTTGCCCACGGAAGAGTCGGGGGTCCCGTTGTTGCTGACAACCGGTTTCTCTTCGAGATACTGCTGAACGGCGGTGGTCTTAGCAAGGAGGAGGAGGGCGTCGAACGGTGAGGAGGGAGTCGGTGGCGGGGAGAGCGGTGCTGGGTGTAGGAATGTGTCGTAGGCTCCTACAAACATCGAGGGGCCTGCTACTGGCGATGAGGGCGATGGCGATTTCGCGACCGACAGCAAAGAGGAGCCGCCGACAGCAGAGATTGCCAGTGAGGCGGTATAGGCTTGTGGTACTGGGGACCCGAGTAGGTCTTGTGGGGGTGAAGGCGCAAAGGCCTGTTGGATGGTGGTGGCGGACTCGGTGAGGTTATACTCGTACACTCTGTCTAGAGCATCCCAAGCGTTATTGGGGAGGAGTTCATCGTCGTTGTAGAAATAGGGGGCGATCCAGTCAAAAGGGACATAGACGTTGGAGATAGAGGGGCGGGACACTTGTGTTTGTTAAAACAGTTAGCTCCAATATTAGGAGACTATTCTAATGTCGCGAACTTACTACTTTAATAGTAGTGGTGGGGAGCGATGGAGTACTTGTGTTAGAGGTAACTGATCCAAAGACAGAAGAGCGAGATGGAGAGACAGAGGACGGCGACTTGTAACAAGTGAATCTGAAGGTGAGGCTCCAGAGTGGACAGTGGGGGGTAGACAAGAGAATAGTCTGGGGACTATTCGCTACAATTCAGAGGTCTTATATACTAATACAAGGTGGTCCGTGCACAACCTCTAGGGCCGGCACTGGTATAGGTGACAGGTGTAATCTATCCATATATAGTACAAGGTAATCAGTCAGCTGTATGTCGGAGTGTAAAAGAGCATGAGTCATCTTGCTGCGCAATGAGTCATCATGCTGTGCAATGCTGTGCGCTTGCTAATCGGGTTCTGCGCTTGGTAATACTTATTACCTTTATAGGAGCGAGACTGTAGCCACAGTCTCACTCCTTATAAGGAGATTATTGATCAAGAGATATCCCTTATATGGTTATTCTTGATAACTACAAGCCCTCCTATTGGTCGGGTACCGAGTCTGTGAGACCGGTCTCTATAAAGAGACTTATATAGAGACACGCTCGTTCTAGTGTGTTCCCCTGGTCATGTGTGGGTTCCCAGGGTCACCTGTACTGTCCCACGGTCCTGTGTCCCCTAAGTCACATGTACTTTCCCAGAGTCACGTGTTCCCAAGTTCGACTTGGTCACTTGACTATAGCTTGGCTTTAGGGGCAGGGCTTGTGGACTTAGGGGCATTGTCCCCGATCCCCTCTTAAGGTCATGTGACCCAGGAGTGTATGTGGAGGTCATGAACGCGGCCAAAGGCCGCGATCACGACAACCCTATGCACTGCCCCCTGCACTGCTGCTGCTGCCCCCTGTGCACTGCATCTGCTGCCCCATATGCTGCACCTGCTGCCCCCCGCGCTGCTGCTGCTGCCCCCCCATGTGCTGCATCCGCTGCCCTGCGTACTGCACCTGCTGCCCCCTGTGTGCTGTGTGCGCTGCCCTGCACACTGCACCTGCTGCCCCTGTTACAACCCTTTCAACTTATCTTTACTTATCTGTACTTATCCATTTCCACGTCTTAAATAACTCATCTATTATTTGTACTATCAGATCATGTGTTTATCATGTTGTTGATCACCTGATTTCGTCACATGATACATACTGAACATTGTCGTTATCTAGATATTTAGCACTTGCTTACTGAACACGCAGTTATGACTTACAAAGCCTTTTTACCTATTTTAGTAATTAGCTTTCGCACACTCTTTCCCTAGTCATGTCGACTCATACCTTGTACTCGTCGACTCACGTGCTACTCATTTCTTAACTGCGGACAGTAATCTCTTCACATCCTTATACATTAGCGTACTGATCACTTACAAACTTATTACTATGGCTTATAGATCATTACTTAGCCAGTAGTGTACATAATCATGTAGCTCATGTATATAAGGCCTCTCTGAACGTCCTTAAGACTTCAGACTTGGTCTCTTCTTGTGAATATAGGACCTTAAACTCCTTAGGGTGAATCCCTAGTCCCCTAAGCCTTCCTACTTTCCCACTTTTGCTCTAAGCATAAGCTTTAGAGTCTGATAAACGATCTAGCTCCGTATTGAGTTAGCTTTGTGCAGACGTTACTTGCACTACTCTTATATTCTCTAAATGCTTAGTAATCAGCTCAAGGCGAGCAATTACTTTACACTAAGTCCAGGCGTAACATCAGACCAAGTCTTATATCAAGACATGAAGGAAGGCTCTCCTTATAATAGCAGCAATCAAACAAACCAAGTCAACCTATCAGATCTTATCAAAGATGCGCATACCTTTGATCATTTACATAACAAGAACTTCAACAAACAAAAGTCCATCTTATCTTATCAAATCACAGGACAAGCTCTCCTACGTACAAGCAAGCACTATTACCAAATTGAGATTAACAGATCTTATCTAAAGCAATTACGTGAACAGAAGCGCAACACATATCAGCACTCCAGCGCATACACCGATCAAGGAAAGAAGTCCTTCAAACACATAGTTTTTCAGCACTACTTTACCAGATCAAGGTCCTCTATACTGAAGGCCTCCTATCCATCACAACGGCTTATTTAGAAAGACCATTTAGTGATACAGACGAACCAGATGATTTCGTACAAGCATACCTTAGACCTAGTCCCAACCTACCCAAATATGTATTAGGCCAACTCAGGTGGCTACACCAAGCAGATTATCCAGGTTATTATCTTTGGGACAAAGAACAACAGAGAGACAGACCAGTCGAATTTTTAGACAACGATTGGTATTATATTATCAGATCAGATCCACCCCACAACACAACAACTTGGACAACTAAAGAAGATCGCATCGAAAGAAATTCTCAAGGCACAGGCTATTGGAGAATCTCAGATTCAGGACACCCAGATTATATTCCAGCAGAATTACCTCCTATCGCAGGACCGTCCACAGCAGGACCATCGTCATTAATAGTACCAAGACAACAAACAGACACATTAGAGTCAGAAGAACTCTCTCCATTTATAACAGCACCAAATCCGCACTACAAAGACATAGATCCAGAGGATTATTATACAGCAGTCACTGAATCAACCTCAGAAGTCCTTACCTCTCAGTTCCAACACGTCTTATTGCTAGAAGATAGAGAACCAGAGAACCCTTATGCACCTCAAGAACCAGCTTATTTACAACTTATTGAAGAAGCAGTAGAAGCAGGTCTCAACGTACCTCCTCCACCTCCATTAACACCAGAAGTATTGCAACAAGTAATACCAGTTGCACAACACCCACCAGTTCCATTCCCAGTTATACAACAACCACCAGTTTTACCTCCAGTCGTACCTCCAGTAGTAATGGCGCAACCACAACAAGGAACAGATAAATTCAGAGGAAATCCACCAGAAATATTCAATGGAAATAGAAAGAAGTCACAAACTTTTATACGTCAATTCAATCTCTTCAGAAGTCTCAATGAGAATCATGAAGTTATGGACAACCCTTACCTCCGCACTATGTACCTTCTCTCGCTCATCAGAGGTCCTAGTGTTGATGATTGGGTTCATGACCAAGTTACTATTATTAATGAGAAGTTAACAAGAGCACAAAATCCCATGCTTAGGACAGAAGAAGCCCTATGGAATGACTTTAACACTGCCTTC
Organism: Russula foetens; assembly: GCA_003316565.1. Taxonomy (NCBI): domain Eukaryota; kingdom Fungi; phylum Basidiomycota; class Agaricomycetes; order Russulales; family Russulaceae; genus Russula; species Russula foetens. Next base: position 27,877 of record QFFA01000446.1, read on the forward strand.
ACTAGTGCATTTACAGATACAGCTAAAGAACAATCCGCACACCAGAAACTAATGGCACTCAAGATGTACAAAGACGATGTGGACACCTACATTTCCACCTTTTCACATCTAGTCAGAGACACAGGTTATGACCGCGCTGCCAAAGGAACAATGCATCTATTCGTACAAGGTTTAAATCCCAAGATCCTTGAAGCAATCCTCTATAGTAACAATATTCCTAATACTATAGAAGGATGGGAAACAGCCGCACGCGAAGAAATCAAGAAGAATGCCTTTAGACAAACTATGCTCCATCCAAACCGCACACATTATAAATGACAATTTGGATCGCACAATGGACATAGATCTAGATGTCATCCCAATGATGAAACAGTCCCAATGGACATAGACACACT
>QFFA01000448.1:0-10030 GCA_003316565.1 Russula foetens
TGGCTTTCGATCGAGAAGACGTTTGACCAGTATGTAGTACAACAAGGTGGTCTTACCTAGATAAGGGGCGTATATATGAGTACCCTGCTTGCCCAACGGAGCCCATGGTCCTACCTATTCCAGAATGACCTACGATAATGACGCTTTTTATATGTCTTGCATGAGCCTTGATGTCGAGGTCTCTCATTGCCTCCTCATAGTCGCTCCGTATCATGACGTTGTCGAGGCGGGACAATGTTGGGGGTAGACGCAGCACCTTCATAGTTGCCGGAACATCGATGCCATCGATAGGGTCAGAACCGCGATGGACAGTAACCTCGTCAGAAGGATCCTGTTTGTCTTGCCACAAACTCCTCCAGAATTGCTTCATTATCTCAAAATATGACCAATCACCATCATTGGCCAAACGCCGTCGCTTGGAAGGCGACTCATCCGGAGCTGGTACAGGATTAGCGGAATGGTCGTGACTACTGACGTCTTGTCACTTACTCGAAGGAATTTGGACAATAACATCAAGATGGGGAGAAGTTGGATCTTGTGATTGGAAGGAACGTGTAACTGTCGCAGCGGGATCCAACAGTTCGGCAATTTGCGAAAAACTCAGCCGTAGCCCTAGGTCTTCAAGGCGTTGGGCAAGGGTGTTGGAAGGGATGACGGGAATTATGTCCCTAGGCTAAAGTGGTGTTGCCAATATTGTCAGGGCAATTCACTGGAAACAACGCACCTTCCAGAGCATGAGGTTCAACGCATCGACCCTCTTAAGAAGGGAGCTCTTCTCTTTGATCATCTCTTTCAACTCGCTAATGAAAATATCCGAGTCGTCCACAGAAACATCAAAGGGGGTTGGGTGTTTATGATGCACCAAGGATTGCGTTTGTGGGGTGTACCCGGCATTTCAGGTTTGTTCGTAGTGTGGTGTGCGTTAGGTGTGGTGGATGACTGATCTAATCTGATCAGGGGCGGGCGGGCTGTGAAAATAAGCGGAACTACAGTCGGGAGGCCACGGAGTACCTGGTCTTCTTCTGCTCTTGAACGTTTGAACGTTTGGACCTCAGATGCAAAAAGTGTTGATTCTTCGCATGCATGTCGAGTGGTCTGGTGTTCGTTCCTACGTATTTGCCCAAGTGACAACTGCAGCAAACGATCTAGTAGACTGTCCGTCACGGTGCGGACATACGGCGATGCTACTGGAATCAAACCCTACAACTGAATTTGATTCTTGTCACCTTAGGGTTTGGTTTTTATGTGATGTATGTATTCACCACGTCGAGAAAGACAGTCGAGATCGACAGACGTCGTCTCATGGCGAGAGTGAATCCCACCCGGCCCGAGTCATTCGGGTGTGTTGACAGGAGCCCTTGTACTTCTACTAGTAGGACTAGGTACATCATCTAACCCCGTTCTAATGCAATCTACAAGCACCAGTTCTGTTCCAACCCTAGGTACAAACCTAGAATGCAAGATCTACGCGTTTGAGCCCTTTGAGGACGTTGATTTATTGCAGATTAGCCCGAGCACAAGTACTACTAGGACAATGTGTTGTATTGCTAGCAACTTGTCAGTTTTGGCATCCTACTGATGCAACATCCAATGCGACTGTCATGCGACAGTCACTAGGTTTGAAAGCGCGATGATGGCGTCAACGATTACTCTCCCCGGATGGAATCCATCCAGAAAAAGTTGGGTAGAAAATAAGCCATGTCGTGCCCACCCATCGATCATGAACGTACCCCACAGAGTCGTCCAAACCATCGTCCACAACCAACCAAACAATCCTCCAACCCGTATCCCAGTCGCCCTCGTAAACGCGCCCTCCATGATTACACCGACGCCCATGAGAAGGAAGAATCCTCCAGCGGTGATGAACTCCGTCCCTTTCCCAAGCCCCCACAAGCCGACGTGGTGCAGGATGGCGGATACAGCAAACGCACCCATGACGGCACCGGGCCTCCCGAAGAGGGATCCTCCCGGACGAGCTCCATACACGACAAAAGCGTGTCGCGCGAGTTGATGCCAGCGGAAACTCCAAAACTCCTGGATCGAGGTGGACATCCACGGTCGGTGAAAGAGGCGCGGCCACATGAAAGCCGGCTGGCGATAGACGATCCGTCCGACCAACATTGCGATGTGATGCATCGAGTCCATCGTCGCGTACGAACACAAGCCGCTGCATATGCCGCATAGTGCAGCCGAAGCGGCGCGAGGAACGAGGGCGAGGCTCGGGTCGAAGATACTGCGGCCTTCCGGGTTGTCTATCCCAGGGCAGACGCACAGGACGATATAACGCAAAGCGTCGAACAACGTCAATTTGAAAAGTATCTTGACCAGAAGAAGGGCGATCGAAGGCGGCGAGGTGCTATCGCGGGGGAATGGGTTCTGAGACCACGACCATCCGATCCCACGTGGGTTTCCCAAGAGGTCTAATGCGTCGAGAAAGACGGTTGAGGCCGACAGACGTCGTTCGATGGGGGTGTCTTCATTTCGCTTCGGTAGGTCGTATCTCCGTAACGGTTTCTTGATGAACGTCCACTCAATTGTCCTGAGTGCTATGCCAAACACCGCGCACTGTACCCAATTTTCGGGCAAATGTTCATCAGTGGACATCATCTTTGAGAAATAGCGCACGCACCACAAAAATTAAATTCAAGAAACCGAGCCTGTCAGTGTTTTGATGTCCGAGCAACTGTGCCAAGAGGACAGCATAGTCATATCTCACAGTACACTTCCAAGCCTGCCATAAAATGAACGGGAGTAGCAAAAGCTTGAAAAGGAACGTGTTCGGGAGGATGGCGAGCACCGCCTGAGCATAGTAGCCCAGAAGAAGGAGAAGGAAGGTTGCTGGAGTTAACGGCTGATGGTGAGCCAGATCTGCAGAATTGATGGACATTCGAGGGATGTTGAGGGTGTTGGAAAGAAAGATAGCTATGAAGGGGAGTTAGGCCTCGGAGGTGTTAAATACGCCCAGCTAGCTCGTTTCGATGGCACGATCTCATTGGTGTGAGAGTGGATACGGCAGGAAGTGGACATAAAGCTGCTGAGTTGTACTTAGAGTAGCGCGCGGCCGATTTACTACTAGTAGTAGTATGCTCAATCTTGAAGTCTGATTGGCCGGCTGTCTAAATTTGAAATCCACACAATGCATATAACCAACTCCCACGGGATGGGATACTGTTTTCCCAGTTTGTTGGAACGGTTGAAACTTTCCGAACGGCGTCTACGAACTCTTCGTGAGGGTTTGTTCCTCGGAAATGGAGGCCAACGGCTCGACGAGGCACGTGCCAGTGGACTGCAGGGCTGGTCAATACAATAGTCATCAGGCTATGGCTCCTTAAACGTCTTAGTGAGCCTCTAACAGTCACGGTTATGTTGGGATCCGTCGGATCGGACAACCGGGCGCGAGCCCATGTGATGAGAATTTAAGATAATCTCCCCTAACTCCTATGGGGAAAGGAAAATATAGGGATAAGCAAGCGAGTGGGCGTCCCCACTCCATCCCCCATGTGCCCGCGTATTTCCCATCACCGAAATAACCGCGCGCCGACAAATTAAACTACTATTTTGGGTTCGCCAAGGTTTGCTTAGAGCGTTAAGGAGCCAGGAGGAATCCTGATGTATTAATGAAGCACGTCTTGAAGAAAAACCAATATGGGTACAATACACAGCAACTGGATGCACAGCTCTATTCTAGGGATGATCTAGCAGAGAATAGTCCAAGTGCCTACATAGCCCATATAGGGGTATGATAACCACAACTCAGTACAAGCGTCATCTCCACGGGGTCACCTCGTGTTATGCGTGCGACTGCCACTTGCTTGACATAGCAATGATGGCATCGATGACTACTTTCCCCGGTCGGAATCCATCCGGAAGAGATTGAGCAGCAAATAAACCATGTCGGGCCAACCCATCAATCATGAACGTACCCCACAGAGTCGTCCAGACCATCGTCTACAACCAACCAAACAATCCTCCAACCCGTATCCCAGTCGCCCTCGTAAACGTGCCCTCCATGATTACACCGACGCCCATGAGAAGGAAGAACCCTCCAGCGGTGATGAATTCCGTCCCATTCCCGAGCCCCCACAAGGCAACGTGGTGCAGGATGGCGGATATGGCAAACGCACCCATGACGGCACCGGGCCTCCCCACTGTAAAAGAAAAAGGTACTGACATTCAGTAGGTAAAATTGATGAAATTCAATAGTTTTTCACATGAAAATCCAGGAATCTGCACCATTCAGTACTTTTGTTACGCCTGGACTTAGCGTAAGGTAATCGCTCGCCTTGAGCCGATTACTAAGCGTTTAGAGAATATAAGAGTAGTGCAAGTAACGTCTGCACAAAGCTAACTCAATACGGAGCTAGATCGTTTATCAGACTCTAAAGCTTATGCTTAGAGCGAAAGTGGAAAGTAGGAAGGCTTAGGGAACTAGGGGTCTCGCCCTAAGGAGTTTAAGGTCCTTGATTTAGTACAGAGACCAAGTCTGAAGTCTTAAGGACGTTCAGAGAGGCCTTATATACATGAGCTACATGATTATGTACGCTACTGGCTAAGTAATGGTCTGTAAGCCGTAGTAATGTGTTTGTAAGTACTCAGTAAGCTAATGTATAAGAATCTGAAGAGATTACTGTCCGCAGTTAAGAAATGAGTAACGCGTGAGTCGACGAGTACAGAGTATGAGTCGACATGACTAGGGAAAGAGCGTGTGAAAGCTAATTACTAAAATAGGTAAAAAGGCTTTGTAAGTCATAACTGCGCGTTCAGTAAGCAAGTGCTAAGTATCTAGATAACGACAATGTTCAGTATGTATCATGTGACGAAATCAGGTGATCAACAACGTGATAAGCACATGATCTGGTAGTACAAATAATAAACGAGTTATTTAAGTCGCGGAAACTGATAAGTAAAGATAAGTCGAAAGGGTCGTAACAACTTTGCTGCGACTTTTTTGAAAATTTGTCAGTAGGCTAAGTACTGAAATTACAAAGAATCTGCACCATTCAGTATGCCAGACTACTGAAATTCAGTACCTTTTTCTTTTATAGTGCCCGAAGAGAGCTCCTCCGGGACGAGCCCCATACACGACAAAACCGTGTCGCCCGAGTTGGTGCCAGCGGAAACTCCAGAGCTCCTGGAGCGAGGTGGACATCCACGGTCGGTGAAAGAGGCGCGGCCACGTGAAAGCCGGCTCGCGGTAGACGAGTCGTCCGACCAACGCTCCGATGTGATGCACGGTCTCGGCCGTCGCGTACGAAAACACACAGCCGCATATGCCGCACAATGCAGCTAAGGCGGCGCGAGGGACGGGGGCAAGGCTCGGGTCGAAGATACTGCCGCCTTTCGGGTTGTTTGTCGCAGGACAGGCGCATAAAATGATATAACGCGAAGCGTCAAACAACGTCGATTTGAAAAGTATCTTGACCAAAAGAAGGGCTATCGAAGGTGGCGGGGTGCTATCGCGGGGGAATGGGTTCTGAGACCACGACCATCCGATCCCTCGTGGGTTTCTCAAGAGGTCTAATGCATCGAGAAAGACGGTTGAGGCCGACAGACGTCGTTCGATGGGGGTGTCTTCATTTCGCTTTGGTGGGTCGTACCTCCGTAGCGGTCTCTTGATGAACGTCCACTCAATTGTACTGAGTGCTATGCCAAATACCACGCACTGTACCCAATTTTCAGTCAAACGTTCATCGGTGAACATCATCTTTGAGAAATAGTGTACGCACCACAAAAATCATATTCAGGTAACCGAGCCCGGCATGATGTCCGAGCGACTGTGCGAAGAACGCAGCATAGTCATATCTCACAGCGCAGTTCCAAGCTTGCCATAAGATGAAAGGGAGCAACACAAGCTTGAAAATGAAGGTGTTTGGGAGGATGGCGAGCACTGCCTGAGCATAGTAACCCAGATAAAGGAGAAGGAAGTTTGTTAGAGTTAACGGCTGATGGTGAGCCAGATCTGGAGAATTGATGGACATTGAGTTAGAGGGATATTGAGGATGTTGGAAAGAAGATAGCTATGCAGTAGAAAGGGGAGGGGTTAAATACGCCCAGCTAGTTCGTCACGATGGCACGATCATCAGTGCGACAGTGGATACGGCAGGAAGTGGACATAAAGCTGCTTGAGCTCGAGTCAGTTGACCCGGGTTGGTCGGTTGGATGAAGAGCTCAGAGCGATCTCACTTCCCCTTTCCGGCAACCATCACCTCCGCGGCGAAAAAAGTACCGCAAAGGACGTGGTATCTAGAATAGGAAATACAACACGTTTTCTACATCCCCGGGTTCAGCTTGCCTAATCCAGGCGCTCCCCCACTGAGCCGGTGTCTGTAAGACATCGTTCCCGGATCAACCACCGGATTGACCCTCGGACTTTCCACTATGGATCCGTCCAACCCCCCACTTCCTCCCCACCTCAGCTCCTCCCCTAAGGAGACGTCATACGTGTCCTTCAGAAGAAAGACATAGCGTACACAGTAAGATCAAAGTACATGTGAAGTGACAGGTTTCTCTACACCATAACTCAAGCAAATCTCTGAGGACTTTGAGATAGAGGTCGACCGCAAAGATGATGACACGACCTAAAGGATCTCACTACTGCCGTTTCCTGAACATCACACCTGTGCTCCTCGGGATACGCAACGTGGCGATGTGAATGTCGGATGGGGCTTCTTCCCCTTTCTCAAATTTCATATCATACGTCACGAGCAGGTAGGCAAGCAGGGCCTTGACTTCATTAACTGCAAAGAACCGTCCTGGACTGACGACGAAGAGAGGTTATGCTAGGGATCATGAAAAAAGGGCAGAAATGCTTACCAAGTGTGTCGCCCCAGACCAAAAGTCAAGTATTCAGTAGAGACAGAGACAGCTTGATGTCTGCCGGTTGCTTTGTCCCCTTCATTCTCGCGGAGCTTGGAAAAGCGAAATCCATCAAATTCGTGAGGATTCTCATAGATTTTTTCGTCCGTTTGGGTGGCATTAGCTGGGATGGAGACGAGCGTGCCTGGGGGAATAGTAACTCCATTGGAAAATGTGAACGGCCGCAACACAAGCCGAATCATGATAACTGGTGAAAAATATGGGGCGAACATCAGCGGTTTGTAATTGGGACACTAGGCAGGAATTCAACAAACGGGTTCCTCCGCCGTCAATGCGCATAGCTCCACGCACAAAGCTGTCTACCTTGTGCATCTTGTCCATTCCAGCTTTCGTCCAGCCTTCTTCTGCCACCACAGCCTCGACCTCTTGGCGAAGGGGTTCAAAATATTCAGGATTGGGGAGGAGGTGATACAATACTCGCGTGAGCGCCTTTATGCAATGGTCAAGGTTAACTTGTAGAGAGTAGGTGTTATCGCTTGCCTGGGAAGTCGTATGGATGGCCGCAAAGTTGACAATGAGCAATCGCCGCGCCAAACCTTCGATGGACCTCTCCACACCCTTGGCCTCGCTCATCAGCCACATAAGCATATCATTCTGTAATGCCATACCGTAATGAGAAGAAAAAAACAGGGTAGGTTGGGCCCACATACCGGCATATCCCAATCCTCTCCACATTCCTCCATCTTCGCGAACCGCTCCCTCGACCATAGGCCTGATGAATTCAATATCTTGTCGAATCTGGGAGGGGAGGTTCGATAACTTGCGTGCCACAATGCTGGTGTGCGTCTCAGTAACAGTGATAACCAGGCGTTAGTAAAGACAACAGCGCACTGTTTGAGAGACTTCGGAAAGAATCGAATGATTGCGGCAAATTTCATAACATTGATCACAAATGTCAAATTGAGATCCTGATAAACAGGATTCCAGCCTAGAAAGAATATTAACACAGATCAAACAATCCAAAGAGATCGCATACAAAGAGGGATGTCAACAAAAACACGATTCGTGGCTCTGCAGACCACCCGTTGAAAGGTTTCAATGATAGGGAACTTGACCCATTCTGCATTCTCTATGAGTGAAATCTTTCCCCAACGGGTTTACCACTTACTATCCTCATCTGTCGGGATCAAATCGTTCAAAGCATGGATGAGTTCTTCTCGGACCTCCTTGAAAGTGACTGCGATATTCCGTGTTAATTTTGAACGGATGATATCAACATGGTAAAGGTCGTTTTTGTTCAGCATATTCAATGTGTATTCTGTTTGTAGGAACTATGATATTCCTTGTGAACATGGGCTCACCCTTGAGTTGCTCTATACGTACGTCGGATAGTGGTTCAGTTATGGACAGGACGTTATCTGGGGCCCTCCTGACATCTTCGATGAACTCAGGCCCAGAGGCCACTATCATCCACGTATTCAAAGTGGCGACTTTGAATATGCCTGGTCTTGTCTAAGAATGGGAACATCTTCGACTCTGCACGATGAAAGGTATATATGATTTAGGGTAAGGTGATTTACTTTCTCGTAGCCCTCTTGGATCGTGCGGCCACGATCAAAGTTTATTTTGAGAGCGGTAAAGTAAGAGAGAATTGGGTTGGAGAACCCGACTGTTGGGATGGAATCGAGCTAGGGACATGAGTGTTCGTCAAGGGCTGCGAGATTGAGACGGGGGTAATGGACTGACCAGTGGGTCGACCTTGAAATACCATCTGATAAAGAGAGAGGTCACGACAAACAATCCCGCGAGGAAGGACGCTTTCAGAGTGGATTCGTCTGGCATGGTGCAACGAGGTGAGGGGGGGGATAGGCGCGCTGATTCTAGCCCTGGCTTTAAAGCGACTTGATCGCTTCGACGGAACGCCAATGAACCTAAAGGGTATTGTCAAGCACGCCTCAAGCACTCCAGGTCTTGAGCCTGCATTGCGTGCCACGTTGGCTACCGAGGTAACGTGCCCGTGTTCGATTAAGTGTTGAGTTGATGCCTGATGCCTATGCTTACATGGGCCAACATTCCCGAGACCGCCGAGTGGCGACGCGACCGTGACGACGCAATATTACTTCAATTTGATGAGGTTGTTGGGCACGCTTCTTTCAGCGGCCTCAGGCCCTCAGTACTCAGTTGCGGGAGGACCGGTTACGCTGAATTGGCACGGGTTTCAATACAAAGTATACCCATTCGCCAACTCTCACGGAGATCGGCGAGTTGGTTGTTTGGAATGTAAGAGAATTGGTCGTGTTGAAATTACCACTGATAGCACCTTGCGTAGAGGATATCTTTAGAGACTTCGCAACGACTCCCTATTGAGGTTCAGCAACCACGCGCAGCCAGACAGTGGAGAACCAATACCTCAGTTTTGATGGGGCTATTTGAAGATTTCAAAGCAATGTCGCCAAAGCAGAAGGCCGATAAGTCATCCATTGTCAGTTTTTTTGGCGCAGAGCCCAGCATCCAAAGTCCCCAGCTCGCTCGCCATATCTTCCGAGAGGTGTTTCGTCGCCATAGTCGCCCGCGGCAAGACGCTCCCGGTCCTTGAGGGCTTGAGCATCAGTCGGGGTAATGAGGGGGGATCCATGTTGATCACTCATGAATTTCGTGGTTCTATGAGGGCAGTGTCTTCACTTTTGAAGGGGGAAAGGCTCAATCTTGAGGAACTAGGGTGAGCAGTGAAAGGGAAGAGGGACAGGTGAGTGATAAGGGAGTGATGAGTAGGCAAGGATGTGGGTGTGGCATGGGAAGTTGAGTCGACAAGTCGGATGGGTGAGGGGTCACGTGGCTTGGACAGAGATGCAATAACAAGCAGGCAAGATGGTGTGTGTAGCTCATTTCCGAGGCTAGCACAGGTGCTATCCTTACAGTACAATACACAGCAACTGGATGCACAGCTCTATTCCAGTGGTGATCTAGTAAAGAATAACCTAAGTGCTTACATAGTGTGTTCTCGCCGATATAGGGGTATGAGAGCCACAACTCAGTACAAGCGTCATCTCTACGGGGTCACCTCGTGTTATGCGTGCGACCGTCACTTACTTGACATAGCAATGATAACATCAACGACTACTTTCCCCGGTCGGAATCCATCCGGAAGAGATTGAGCAGCAAATAAACCATGTTGGGCCAACCCATCAATCATGAACGTACCCCACAGAGTCGT
>QFFA01000449.1:0-13093 GCA_003316565.1 Russula foetens
CGTCGACGGCTCCTCCTTCCGTGCGCCATGAACTACCGCGGTCAAAATCTCGTCCGCGCGCACACTCAACACATCAGGGTCCTAATAAATTAAAGCAACGGCGATGAATGGGACATCAACCCTTTTGTTCAAAGAGAAAACAAAGGACGCACCAGCGCCTCGCAGATAAAGCCAATCGCGCTGAGCGTCGACTGCCGTAAGGGAACGCTAGTGCCCGTGTTGACAAAGCGTAGGAGGATCTCGATTAGATCTGGCCATTGACCCTGCGGAAGCTCCACAGTTGCGATAGCCGCGACGCTCTGTGCAGCGACCGTGCCGGCCTTGACCTGCTCGGAGTGAAGCCCGCGCAAGACAAATTCCTTGATCTCGCCGCGGATCTTGACATCGAGGGCGAGCCAGCGGGTGGAGTACTCCGCTTGGCGCGCGCTGTCCTGTGGGAAGCCGGTAGGTATGTAAGCGAAGATGGGCAAGGAGAGTAGGATGATGGTGATGGGCGAAGGCGACGGGACGGAGATGGACCAAGGGGAGAGGGAGAGGGAAAAGACGCGACGTACGCGGGCAGTAAGGGCGTTCTTTAGCGCGAGGCCGGCAGCGTTTCGGACAAACACAGCGCTAGTTTCGTTAGCGAGCTCGGACGCGAGCGTGTGCATGTACCCGGGCTGTGTGTGCAGGCATAAGGAGTCAACGAACCGATGAACTAAAAAAAAAAAAAGACAGGGAGAGAGGGTGGTGGGTGGTGGAGACGGTGCGGGTGTGTGCTCGTGATGAAAGGCGACGTACGTAGTTCTCCCGGGATGCCTGCTCTAGTTTTTGCGTGGCATTTTCACGCGTAGTCTGATCTGATGAGAGACGGGGGAGCGAGAAAGGGTGAGCATTGGGGAGCCGAAAGGGACGCGCGGAGGCCGAGATGATGCATGAACCGGCCGTAGGTCAAAGACGAGCAACCGTACCTGGTGATAGGGAGTTGGCAAGGAGCTCGCCAGCATTCATGGTCGTGAACTGGATCGTAAAGGGCGGAAAGATGAGAGGAGTCAAGGAGAGAGGAGAGAGGAGGAGGAGATCTTACGAAGGGAGAAGCAAAGAAATCAAACGAGAGAAACCAAGCCAAGGGATTGTGTGTCTATGTTTCCCTTCTCTTGCTTGGTCAACTCTCAAAAAATAAAAATTGAAAAATAACAATTGAACATCGCCTCATTTCATATTCTATCTTTAACCAAAGTGATAACGACAAGATTCTATACGCACTAAAACAAAAGCCAACCCAACCCGAAGCCACAAAGTCTCCCAGCACGTTCAAATCCACATCCGACATCCACACCATCATATCAACCACATCCCATCCCGCACGCACGCACCCATTTCTATACTCAACGCAAAACTTATCATGTCAGACCGGGTACGCTACTTCCAGACTCCCCCCAGCCAGCAGAACGCGAGGCTGTAAAAGAAGACGTCCTGACTCTGCACGCACTTCCTTCCAGGGCCGCGGCGGCATGGGGCGAGGCGCACAACGCGGCGGATCGTCCTCCCAACGAGGAGGTGGCCGCCACGGCGGACCACAAGGACCCCAACCGACGCTCGACAAGCCAAAGCGCGAGGCGATCCTCGACCTCGCAAAGTACGCCAACGCGCGCATTCGAGTCAAGTTCACCGGCGGCCGCGAAGGCATGTGCCCCTCTCTCTTTGTCTTGTTTCAACCCAGCTGATTGATGACCCGACCGTCAATTACGCGAAATCAGTGACGGGCGTGCTCAAGGGGTACGACCAATTGTTCAATCTCGTCCTTGACGAAGTGGAGGAACACTTACAAGGTACGACGCCGATCTCTTCTTCAGCATTCACCCTTTTTCTTGACTTGGGATTCCACTGGCATTCGTAGGTCCAGAGCCGCGTACGCGCACGCTAGGTCTCACCGTACTCCGCGGACCCACAATAACGCTACTTAGCCCAGTAGACGGGCTCGAAGAGATCTCCAATCCATTCATCGCACAAGAATAGCCTACCAAATGATGGTGCCACATCCACCTCTCCCATGATATTGCACACCCGTGCCTACCAAATTGATCACATTCCATGTCAACCTGTCATCCTCTACCTTTTTCTTTCTCCGCTTTCTTGCTGCAATCCAAGACATATCGTGATATTGGATCATTGCGCGCTTATCTACCTGTCTACGATGCACGTGCATGCATATACGGTAAATGGTTGTAGGCAGAGGCAGTGTGAGGCAGGCACCCGTAAGGCGTTGTAAATATATTCGCATCTAGGCCTTACCAGTGGGCTGTAACACGTCGCAACACGAACACGAACACGAGTGCGAGTGTGAGGACAGGACTGTACAGAAATGCCAAGGCGCGTCGAAGGACGCAGGTCGAAGTCGAGGGGGTTGTTCGTTCGGGGGTCGAAGCAACAAGCAAGATATCGGAACGAAACCGGGATGTTGGGAACGAAGCAATACATCCGTAGGAGGACGATATCGAGGAGTATTGGTATGAGACCAGTACGAAGCAACGGAAGAGAACGGTTGTAGATGGTGATGTTTGATGCAAGGATTGTGTTTGCACATGCAGGATGTGTGTGATGCAAAATGATGAGATTTATACGACGGTCGCGTGGTGGAGATAATGCCTGTTGACCATAGTGGTAGTGCCAATAATCATGACAGTGACGATGATGATGGTGGTGGTGATGATGGTGATGACGACGACGATGGGTGGGTGGTAGATGGTGGCGTATATTCACAGTAGAAGGCGAACGTTATTGCCTTCCTCGCGTTTCAGCCTCAGCGTCGCAGGAGCTCTGATGACAGGTACACCGATTCTCGTCCATCAGAGAGATCGAGCGCTTAAGGAGACAACGGCTCTTGCGCACCCTGCGACACGACATCTGGCGGTACCTTCTTCTCCTGTACAACCCCCCAACTTTCCTCGGTCTTGGCTGCTTCTGTCTTGACACCGGCGGAGGCTGCCGCAGCCGCCGTGGTGCCATCCTCGCCCTCGCCGCCACCACCGCCACCATCCTCCCATCGGATCAAATCGACGCTCGCATCACACTGGGAACTCAGCGACGACGGCGCGGGCGAGCCGCTCCCCGCGGATAGCGAGTCTGGAGGTGAGGGTGACACCGAGCCATTGCTCTGCAAGCTGTCGCCACCAGAGGCGACGATGGGCACAAAAGCGTCTACTACAGGCGACGGTGTCCTCGCGTGCACCGTTGTCACCGAGTGCGAATGCGCATGGCGAATGCGGAACTGAGAATGAGCGGTAGGGGTGGCAGTGGGCGACGGCGCCAGGCGCACACGCGCCGCAATCGATGCCGCGGCTGCAGCTGCGGCGGCATGAAAGCGTGGCGGATAGCGAGGTGATACTGGGTACGCTATTGTGGGCGAGGGGGCGCTTTCGTAGTATACATATGGCTGCGCTGCAGGTAGTGGTGGCGGGGGAGGCGAAGGAGGGAGCGGGGTCACGAGTGCCATGTTGAGTAGTCCGAACGGCTTGCCGGTGCGCCCAGCGGAGGAGGGACCAGGTGGGCCCGAGTGTGACCTACGTGGCGAATTCAGCCGCGGCGAAGTCTGGATGAAATCTAGGTGGCGCGCTGAGCGGCCACGGAACCCTGGAAGGGGGTTCGAGAACATGGGAACTGAGTAAGACTCGCGGGGTGAGACAAATGGCGCCTTGGTTGGTGTGATGTTGTTCCCGGGTACTACTGGAGATGGTGGCGGATGAGTTGCCGCACTTTGCGTGAATACTTGCGGTGAGGAGGGTATAGGGGAGTCGCTAGGGAGCGACTCTGATATGTCATCGCGGCTGTCTAGCTCGCACTCTGGCACTTCAGAGAGCGAGAGAGACCGTATAGATTGGAGGTCATCTCCGTCGTCTGTGAGTATCTCACTGTTATTCGACGATGAGGCATAACCGCCCTTCGTTTGTCGGGCGTCTGTTGGTAAAGTTGCAAGAGCTAGGCCCAAGCCCAGCTGATTCTCGAACTGCGAACGGTCTTCGGCGGAGGCAGATGGTGGTGGCGGCGAAGTCCACCTGGAACGCTTCGGTCCCATGTGGTCAGGCGTCGGCGTGGATGGGCCTGGCGCAGAAGGAGCTTCTGATGGCGGCGATTTCGGTGACATGTCCGATATGCTCTTGGGGTCTGGCACATCAATCTTGGTCAGGCGCATGGGACTCGACCCAACGGTGTAAGGGATTTGAGGGGGGAACGGCGATAGCCGTGGTGGCACAAAAGCCGCGGTTGGTGATGTTGCTGGGTTCACACCCTCTATCCGTTCTTCGCACAGTTGTGCGATGGCAAAGATAGCGCGTTCGGGGCGAGTACTCAGGATCCTTGACGCCCGCATAAACTCGCCACGAATCTGTTGGAATGGCGTTAGCAAGAATTCCGGAAAAGAAACGAGAGTTGGCAAAATCGCTTACTGCATATAGACCGTCCTTGGTGACACACCGTGCCACATTGAAATCGGCCTCAAAAGGATCCTTATAAACAAGTCAAAATCAGTCATGCTGTCAAAGGATACTCGGATCCTTACCTCGATGCAGAAACGATTCCGCTCGCGAGCATCCTTGTAACGCGCTGGATCGAGCTAGAAGTAGGTTACTCGATCAGAGAGGGACCACCAATTCGTAAGAATGCCATATCTTACATCATTCTGCCAGCCCTTGCTCTCCTTCTTGAGCAAACCTGCTCTGATCGATGCAACGCCGGTGTTATACAAAAAGTCACGGGAAAAGTATTTGAAAAAATCTATTAGTCTGAGAAACAGGAGATGTGATGCATCAGTCAGGAACGGGGGTCATCACCGATTGTGGCTGAAAGGGGACGCACAATTGGCCAATGCTATCTGTATTTGCGGATTGCCATCGTTGCCTCAACAACTCAATGTCGTCGAAGAACCTGAACGATCGTCAGTTGATGTAGATCAACCAAGAGAGAACTCCAGCATTGCATTGATGGACTACATACCAGGTATTGTACCCTCCGATATGAATATCATCCTGAGGACGGGCGTCAACGAACAGGGCATGGGGGCAACGAGGGGCGTAAGACAAACATGTGAAATAGGCCGCATTGGTGGCATCTGTTGTAAATTAGGAAGCACGGGTGGATTCTTGACATGGACTAGGAAATAGATGACCAGGAGAACGTATCCATAAGATGATAGGGTTCCCTGGTATGGAGAATTGATCTTTCTGTGGGGCAAGTAAGTGAGCATGTCAGAGCGCTAACACATAAACATGCGCAAGCGGTACCTTCGTTTACACCACACCTTGACTGGTTGGGGAAAGAGGGGGGGACATGAATAAACTGCGGTGAGAGGTGGACGATTCCAAACTCACGAAAGAGAACCAAAGTTCGCACTCGGGTGGGATCGATCATAGCATAGCAGTATAATAGGCGTGTGTTTTCGAGTGCCAGTCTATTTTCAAACCCGATGTCGCAAGCAATGCCGAGCGGCAGGGCAACGGAAGGATCAAGCGAGAGCTTGACTATGGGTATACGGGCATGGGGGAGTGGCTTGACATGAAACTTTGTTTCTGCATTTCCAGAAATAGAATGATATCAGAAGGCCAGTCAAAGGGAGCCCGCGAGGGATAAGAGCACGTACCGCGCTCGAGCAGATCGCCAAGCATGGTTACAAGGTCGGTGGCTGAGAGGCGCTCCTCAGAGTCGATCAAACAACAGAGATCCATGTCTAATCGTCATAGAGGAGAGGAGGGGGGGTCAAGAGGGGTTAGCCACCAACTGGCAGAGGGAATGAGACAGGTCTTGTTAGGACTGGTGCTCACCAGAATTGCGGAGGCTGAAGCCATTGGCGGTACTGCCAAAGGACAACAGGCGACTGTCAGGCTCTATGGTGCGAATGAGGCGCTCGAGGAGCTTGCGAACGTCCTCCTTGACGGCGAGCTCCTCCGTCGTGGGGAGGAGTTGCACGACGAAGTCGAAGAGACATTGGGAGAGGCTGGCGACGAAGCGTTGCCTGGATGCGCGGGGCTGCTGACCATGGTCTGGGTGGGAATGGTGCGAGACATGGCGATGGGCGGCAGCCTTGGTGGAGTGTTGCGTTGCGACGGCCATGTGAGGAAGGGAGTGTGGGCGCAAAGCAAGAGGGGATGAGGGAAGGATGAAGGGGAGTAGTGATATGGTACAGTAACTAGCCCTACTCTGAAACCGGGGGCCGAAAGGTGGAGGGGATGGATGGAGTACGGTACGGGTAGTACGGGCGCGGTATAAGGATGAGGCCGACCCAAAAGTAAAAGTGTGCCCCGTCCGTGACCCCGCCCGTCCAGATCGGTCGGTAACAATTGGTTTTATACTTGCATCGTTCCCGCTCCACGTCAACAATCTCACACGTTTATGCTCATTCACCCTCACCCTCCCCCTCTACGGGTATGACAACAGTAATCGTGGACAGATGAGATGATGCTATGATACGCAGTTTTCGCGAGTTTGTTGCGTCCGGGCCATACCCTTTCCTTTCCTCCAACAAGAAGGATTCTGTGACTCGCCCTACGTGATCATTTCTCTTTCACTCGTGACTTGTTAAACGCCCCCTTCCCATGTTCGTCCTTGCACTTGACATGAATCCTTACTGTACTGTACCCGTGCCACTCAACAAACATCCCTCAAAAGAGGAAGATCCGTACGTAATCTGCTTAGATCTCTCACACCCTTCTTAGCCGCGCGGCAAACAAACGCCTTTGCCAGAGTCTGAAACCACAAGGCGAGGCAGGACAAGCGAAACGACGCCCGACCGTGCCCGGAGCCTGACTCGACCTTTACAGTTATTTTGCACCCAAACCCCTACAGTACATCAATACGATTCCCGGGGACAAAAAAAAATGTGGGAAACCCACACACGTATCCAAAATGGGGCAGACAGCAGAAACGAATCGCCATGGTCACCAGAGTCACCAGACGGTGCATTGAAATCTGCTGACGCTTCGATCGGCGATGGAATGGAGGGATCTTATCCGAATCGAGGGTCAATTAATTAAGGACTTTGGCTTCCCAGCTGGAGAGACGATGGACGTAAGGTGGCACCTGTGAGCAAATACTGTACTTGTTCTCTACCACCAAATTTAAAAACTCGATCGAATGAAGCGACAAGTGGCGGCCCCGGCGCACATACTTTAAATGGGGAAGGTACGCCCGTCGAAAGCTTCAGGGTGCGCTTCATTCGACTTAAGGACGAAGCACTCAAGGGTGAAGGCCTCATAGCGGATCTACAAACAACGAAGGCGTTTCCGGGTCCTGACAAGCACAATACGGATCCCAATCTTGGCTAGCACCTTTTTCGGCTATTGTCTCCTGTCCGTCAATCTCAACTGTTTCTCAACTGCTGTGTATCACTGTCACAACTGCTGTCTCGGGCTGCTCGCACGTGCGCATCAGCCAAAAATGGCATATTATCGCGTCTGTAACTGTTTTTATGAGCCACTACGGCAGCGAGTGGACAACGACGAAAGAAGAAGTGCAGAATGTTTTTGCAGTTTCCTAGTCTTTTTCTAATTCTACCTATTTTCTCCGTATGTCATCTCTCATAAATGCATACTTACCTACGAGTGGAACCATGTTACTTATCTCTGCGACAGCTCCCTATAAAACCAAAAGTGATAGTTCAGATAAGAGCATCAAAAATCAATTCGAAGAGACGTACGCGAACGCCGATGCGATGCACGTCTTCACATCTTTGTAACTCACGACAAGCACGCTCTGCTCGTCACGCGACACAAGCATGATCCGCTCGTCCGTCCCCGCGTCCAGCTTGATCCCAGCAGACTGTCAGCTCCCGGGTGATGGGAGTCAAAATCCAACATACCTTATTGAGACATGAAAGCACATGCGAAAGGCTGACGACGGGTCGCCCGCGCTCGTCGACCTGGTGAAAGACATAGTCACGGAAAAGCTTGATGATGTATCGGTCCCCAGTCTCGCTCCATCGTGAGTCTCGGGCGAACCTGCCAGGTTTCGGAAATCTTAAGTAGAACGATAATCTTAGGTGACATTGAGACGCACTCGGGTCGCTCATTGATGAATCCAAATTTGGCCAGTAGCCGGACGAGGCGAGCGTTCTCGAGCTCGGACATCAGTTCCCCCTCAAGGTGGTCCATGCCACTTGTGCCGACGCCACAAATCAAAAAGTCAGATCATGTAGTATATATGGCACGAGCCATGCATTGGTGATCTCACTTCTGTAGATCATCCATCTCCGTGAGGAGTCTGGAGCCGATCATATCAAACAGCTGTCCGATGTGCTTCAACAAGCGGATCGCATGCGTTAGCATACCAATAGCTCGCGACAGACGAACGAAAGTGCGAGGGCGTTACCTTATGAGCACCTGGTTTAGAGAGACAGAACAACGCGACGTTCTTGAGGTCCGCGCTATAGTGCTGCGTCACAAGATCGAGCGATTTCCCAAAGTTACTCGTTGCCGCGACGTTGTTGCAACACAGTGCCATGATGAGCTTCCCAAACATCACCAGGTCCTCCTGGATCAGCTCTGCAGGTAAGGGCTCACCAGGCCCGCGTAGTGGCGAGGAAGTATTATACGTGAGCACGTCGGCAAGCCCACACGAGCTGATCCGCACGCGGTTCTGGCCCGTGACGATAACTTTGGTGACGTCAATCATCCGCACTGGTAAGCCCTGGTCATGGGCCGCCTTCATCGCGCCTGCTATCTGGATGATATAACTCCAGAGTGTTCGCTCCGGGACACGAGACTGGGCAATCTGCAGACGCCCCTGCACGAAGGTCGGGGCACGGGGTTTGATGTGTGCATCAAAGAGGGTTTGCGCATTCGGGTGATACGCATAGGCAACCACGAGTGCTGGGCAGGATTGAGAAAGAGAGACGAGAAAGGGGCAAGACACGGACAATTGTCACCAAAGGAACGTGTCGTGAATGCCTCGTGGACAGCAACGATGTTTGGGTGTCGGACACGCGACCATTGCTCAATTGGCTGGAAGGCGGATTGATGCAGCAGACGAAAATCTATTTCCCATGGCTCGTTATAAAGGATGTGAAGAGGTTGGGACAATAGACATACCTAAGACTCGTCGCAAAACGTAGGCACGACCATCTTTGCCTGTCGCCCGGTATACGATACTATACCAATTACCAAACTTGCGGCGCTCGCCCGTTATGCTCTCAAGAGGGACAAGGGTATGGTAACCTTGCAGCTCGTCTGGAAGATTAAGGCCTGGCGCAGGTGCCGTGTGGATGACTTCGGAGCGCAGCTGTAAATCGGTTCGCAAGGTGGGAGAGATGAAATGAGATGCGGGTGGCTCGGATGGGGGGAGAGAATACAAATGATAATCAAGCTGAAGAGCACCTTTGTGAGCCAGGAAGAGAAATATCTCGGAGATACGTACCGGTTGGCGCATGAAGGTTGGCTGCGGTGGGTAGTACTCCAGCCCTTGGTCGTACTCTGGCTGAAATTGGGGATAGTACGACTTGTCGAACGAATTCACGTCGAGCTGAGAAGGGTCACATCAGCCTCAGGTATAATCCGGTGCATGTGGTACACGTACGGCTTGCATCTGAGGAACCACATTCTCTGCCGAATACATGTCGTACAAACCATTATTCTCACTTGAAACGTAATAGTTGGGGTCGTAAGGGTCATTTTCGTCGTAGTCGGACACAGGCGGTGAGGCGGACAACGTGCTGCTGTTGTCTTTGTCAGCGGGTCGGAACTACCAGAGAGATTCAGACAGGGAGACAACGCACGCCGTAAGAGGGGTCTGCGCCTGCGCACGAGAAAAAGTAGGAGACGTAGGAGGGATCGGAGAAGATTTGGGAACGAATACAGGGGCATTGACGGCCTGAGAGAGCTTCGCTGAAACGCTAGGCGTTTCGGGCTGAGGCCTGCCAGGGTCTCACGACCAACGCTATTGACAGTCTACGAAGCACTTACGTTGACGTAGAAGGAGGGGTTGTGGGACGCTAGTAATCTTTAGGGCTCGATCGGGCGAAGAAGAGTGAACCGTGCTGTACCGGTGGATGAGAATAAATACAGCCTTTATCTTGAAATTTACATGAACTGCTCCGATTTTTAGGGGATTATGGGTGTACCAGCACAACGCGCTCACCCGTAGATGAGAATATTCCTACATTGTCGTTGCGTCGAGTCTGTAAAGACGGGGGGCCAGGATGATGACCAAGATGAACAGGGATCTACGGACGGTACGGAAGGAAGAAACGCACCCTTCTTGGGAGAAGTTTTAGTAGAATCGCCTCCCGAGATCGCACTTGGAGCAACGATCTTAACAGCGGCGCTGGCTGACTGTGGCCTGGTGAAGAAGGCCATGGTCGGCCGTGGGGTAAAGAAAAAAGGGCAGCGAGGCGTCCAATAGAGCAGCGGACGACCACCAGGAGGCTGCCAGTGGGTGTAAACAGGCACCCACACAAGCGATACGTACACACTGGATCAAGCGGGTGTGATTCAACCCAATCCACCGCCATGTCCAGCCTCGCTAGGGATGCCGCAGCCTTCAAAACTTCTCTTCAAAACGCAAACGTGGCATCTTGGCACTCTAATCAAGCATCCGCATCGTCCTCACAACCTGCGACTCCACCCGACAGCGACTCTGGCAAGAAAAAGAAGCGGCCAAAAGCGAGCATGTCTCGTTCTTCGCCTCTCCTTTTCTCTTTTGTTGACCTTTTCGCTTAAGCCATCGTGTACTCCCAGCCAGCGGACACTGGCACAGGTACGGATGTGAACACCCAGTTACTTTACGCGATCAACCACCTCAAGGTACGTCGAGCCTCTACACCCGCCACGGACGAGGGATAGCTCACATCAGACAGGCGAATAATGGGCCCATGCGCCTGGACGACCTCGCCATTAGGACTCAGACCCCTCTCGATGCTGACAAGGTCCTCTTTGAAAAGTTCAAAGCCCACGAACGGGTCGAGTTTGACCCTAAAACCAACCTCTACTCCTTCAAGGCGAGCTGCAGTGCCATCGCCGTCTTCCTCATTGTCTTAACCTCTACTTTAGCATGACTACAACTTCCGTAGCAAAGCTGCCCTGCTCACTGAGATTCAACGCGCTACGCGTCGTGGTGGTGGCATCTCTGTGCGCACGCTGAAGGAGTCGTGGAAGGATGCACCTACTGCAATCGAAGAACTCGAAAAAGAGGGCGAGGTATTCGTCACGCGCACGCTCAGGGATGGCCAGATGCGCATGGTGTTTTGGAACGAGCTCAAGGCGGACCCCGCTGATCTTGCGGAGGAAGGACCCGAGGCGACTGCGAAGCGTGACGCCAGTAAGAACGGAACCGGATTGAGCGTCGAGAAAGGTACAGCTCCAAGGTTTCCCGCGGACTTTCCTTCTATTTTCTGACAACGCACGGCGATGACAGAGTTCCACGATCTGTGGCATAATCAGATCGTACCGAATGACGTCGATCTCCTCAAACAACTTCAATCTGGTATATCATCTCAATCAGAAACTCGGCTCTCTCACTGACTTGTTCTCGTTGTCCTCTTTAGGTGGTTTACAAGAGACGGCGTCAGAGGCGCCAACAATAAAGGCCCCAGTGGGTAAGAAGAAGGGCAAAAAGTCGGCGCCACGACAACGAACGACCCGACTCACGAACACGCATCTAAAAGGCATGGGCATCGATCTCAGTAAAGATTATGTTGCACCTGGAAAATGATTTCTGAATTTCGCGTCCTGGCATTGACCCGATAGATATGCTTTGTCCCCATGTATTATGCAGTACAACACAATGTACACGTTTAATCACTTGCCGTACCCGACAACCATACATGTGGGCCAGGGTCGGCAACTACTGTCTTGGTAACCTAAAAGCGTTAGTGTACTTCCGAGAGAAATCATGGAGAAGACCCATGCGTCTAGCTAGGTCAAGTGCGGTGCAGCATCACGCTCGGTGCTCGGTCTCAATTGCACTCATCCCGCAATCTCTTCAAGTTCTCCCTCCTTAGACTTCCTGGAAAGAGTAAGGGATTTCTTGACGTTGTCAAGGTCATTTCGACCGCCCAGGGAAGAGCCCAGCCACAGAGCAACTCTGCAAGTGAACGTGAACGTGAAACACTGGAACCGGTCAACGGCTGTACGCTTAACTTATGAGGTTTTCACAATCGCGGCCATCACTGCCGTTCATAAACTCGCTTGTGACCACGGCGTCTACCTGCTGTGCCGCGCAACACTTTCAAGTTGGGATGTTCCTTTAGCCTGCCAGCGACCATCATGAAGTGGGCATTGCGTCGTATCCTTCCGCTCCTGCTAGCCACAGCCTCTCTTGCCCTTCCGTCCAGCGCACCCGACTACGACAAAAACGGGCCATATCAGATTGCTTTCCGAACGGATGGATCGTTAGAAGATTCATTTCTCGAGTGGGAACGCCCTCCGAACCCAAACTCTACCCACCACTTGATATTTAACAGCCTGAGTGGGTCGATGCAGCTATGGCCGAATACTTTACGTAGAAATGGTAAGCTTAATCCGGGGGGGGAGCCGCCCCTCCTCCATCAGAACACTCAATCCGATGCGCGCTAACTTCCATCCTCGCATGTCTCGTACTCCCAGGTCACAGCATTGTGCCTGCCACTATCCCCACTGGTACAATTTTGTACCACGGACGTGGGGACGGTCGTATGCCGGATGAGCCTGATTGGGTTGCGTTCGACTTTGAGCACGCCTATGTGTTCTGCACCACCACCTGCTACGTGATGTCGGTACAGACGAAGCGAGACCTCCGTCTCTTGTACTTCGATGGTTCGAGCGCCGCGAAGATGAAGGACGGTCCCATGGACTCCCAGGACATCCTCGCCTGGAGAAAACCCCGATCCGACAAGTATTTTTCGGATCGGGAGCGCATCAGGGCTTTGTGCGACTGGGGAAGGCCATTTGGCCTTGATGGATTCGTCAGGATGGAGTTCCATTTGTGCGTTTCCACTGTCGTTGATCGCACCGTCGTCTCGAAGCTGATCGTACACCTGTTTCAAATTCACAGCGAGGTCATGATATGTGATTTTTCGGATGGCCTCGAGGTTGTCACGTTCCTCAACCTCTTACCGCAAAATGTGTCAGAGAGTGTTAGAAACCCTTATAGG